>FJOG01000001.1:2219699-2249995 GCA_900073065.1 Phialocephala subalpina
GAAGGACAAAGGGAGTAAGTATAGATCGGGCACGGTCGATTCTTTGCTTCGAAAGCAGCGCAGCATGATCCTTGTCGTGTGTCGTGGCTTTCACTTTAAAAATGAAGTCGAGTTGGTCATGAAGTGTAGCGAACACATCGGGTAGGATGAATGCGAGAATTGCAACCAGCTCTCGCAGATTGTTTTGCAACGGGGTGCCTGTGAGCAGGAGCCGGAAGTTGGCGGGAATCTTGATCATGCCTTGGTACCGCTGAGCCTTGGTATTCTTCAGCATATGGCCTTCGTCGTAAACGATAACCTGAGAACTGGTTAGTACGGCATATAAGTGAATAACAAGAAGTCTCACATCAGCTTCCATACGTCGCAAGAACTTATTATCTTCCTTCTTCCACGCCATATCATAGGTAGTCACAACAACGTTGATTACATCTCTTCTCTCAAGATAGTCTTCCGCTGCCTCTGCTCGCTCTGGTTGTGAACCTGAATAAAGTTAGCTTTGATTAGTCTGATCTCGAGAAATACGTACCATGGTAAACCACAATACTAAGGTCTGGAGAGAACTTTCGAAATTCTCGAAGCCAGTTCTCTAGTGTTGAGCCAGGACAGATAACAACGTGAGGTCCCGTATGGCCAGTTTCGACAAGGTGAGTCAAGAGAGAAATGACCTGACAGGTTTTTCCGAGACCCATATCATCTGCAAGAATGCAGCTCAGATTGTGTCTGTACATCAGAGCAAGCCAGTTCAAGCCAACGACTTGGTAGTCCTTGAGTACGCAATCTTCTGCCATCATATCCGGCTTCTTCAAGAACTCGACATTTTTCTTTCGCTTGACTACCGGGGTCTTAATGTCGTCATCGCCAGCGTTAGACGCAGGACCACTGCTTGGAGATCCCAAGCCAGAATCACGCTGCAAGTCATCATCTAGAGACGTGAGTTCAAGTTCACCGGTCTTCGAGGCACCAAAGACATCGAATCCCCATTCCTTCATCTCCTCTCCGATCGGCCTGCCCAATTCTTCGCAAGTTGTCTCGAGTGTCGTGATAGCGTCAAATGCCTCGAACATGTCGATGCATTTCTGAACAATCTTGTCGCCGATCGGTGCCCTTGCGCTCTTCCTGCCGCCCTTAGTAGTCTTTTGATTCTCGACCACCCTTGCTGCATCCAACGTCTTGAAAGGACGAGCAGCGATCATGATCTCAAGCTCGTGCTGAGAGAGGCTGGTAAGGTCAATAGCATCCTTGAGTGTGCATGTATTCAGAAACTTCAGAACGCGATCTTCTAGCTCCGGGTTGTCTTCCTCTTCCTCCTGACCAGACGCCAAACCAGAATCCGAATCGTAATCGTCTTCAATATCTGGGAGTTGTGGCTTGAGGGGGGATGAAACCTGAGGGGTTGCTGGCGATGAGGGATGTTTGCGACCTTGGACAAGCTTTCGCTTCTTTGGGGCCTCTGCAACTGCAGCTTGTGGTTTCGGTGCTGCCTGCGTCGAGTATCTCTCGCGGATAGAGGCAATAGGACCAGTCAACCCCCGCTTCATCTGTAGCTCTGGCTTCTTCTGCGGAGTCTCGATCTCATCTTCAATCACGATGATTTCTGGTTGCTTTTCCTGGGCGTTCATATACTTATCGACGGCATCTTGGACATTGCCCTTGGACTCAGTGATCATGTTCTGGGCCGTCAAGACTGGTACATGTGGCAATATACCTCTGAATTGGGTGATTAATCGCTTCATCTTCTCGTCAACGTCATCCATACCGATGTCCACAATAGCTTGCGCTCTCTCTGGCCTCATCTGAAGTTGTGATGCCTTGGCGTTTGCCTTGCCGCTTGCAGGACCCTTGTATACCGAATTGTTCATGACAGCATTGAATTTGGCCTGACCATTTGACGTGTTCTGCGCATCCTTGCTCGGTGAACCTCCAAAAGACGAGTTCGCACTTCTCGAGATGAATTTGGTCGGAGCGATATTGGCAAGGCCAGACTCATCATCCGAGCTATCACCTACATATGTAGGCCTGGAGTCGTCATCGTCAGGAATGGTGTAGACCTTAACAGGAGGCTTTGCGACAATCCCAGCAGGAGGTCTGTAGGCGGTACCGGCAGGAGCCATGCTCATAGCTAGACACCGAGGGGGAAGGGAACTCTTTTGTTGCGTAGGTGTGGAGACATTGTGAGGGGGTCGAGGTTCAGAATCTCTGCCGCTGAATGGCGATGAAGCTGGGACTTGTACGACAGTCTTCGGGGTAGGAGGAGGACTGGAAGTCGCATTCGCAGCCCGGGGAAGTATCTGGGTTGGCTGAGTTTGATATCCATTGCCTGGCGTATCGGGGATGAAGTCTGCAAGCAGGTCGTCGCCACTATCGTTGTCCGAGTTGTAAGCACCGGTATTGTTCGCAGAGGTCGAGGTTGAGTTGTAGCCAGAGGCAGTCTTTTGGCGCTTGGGAGGGGGGGAATTATCGACCAACAACGTTGGCTGTGTTGCGCCGTCGTTGAAAGCCATCGTGAGGAGGGGTGAAGCAAAGGCTTCGAGGCGGTCGGTCGTTGCGCAAAAGGTAGTGGTTTCGTTTCTGTTGTTTGAAGAAATCGGAAATCGGAAATCGAGGTATTTGTGCGAGAAAATTCAGCTTGTCGCTTGTCGTTCAAGGTGAATGAAGTCGTGAAGAGCTCACTTTCGCTCGACGTTCACGTCAACCTCGCCCACTTTTCCAATTGCGTCCAGTCCAAATGAAAGATGTTGCTAGCACAATCCACCGCAATATCCACAACAGGGAGAATGAGAAAACGCCGTAATTTCAAAAGCGAGGGTCCGCGGTCATCCAAATCCTCCAGTATCGAGGGGAAAGATCTTGAGGCTGTAAAAGGAGGATTGTGACGATGCTCTTCGCCAAAAAGTTCGCGCTAAATTTAAAAACGCGCTTGCCTTCGCGAGAAACACGAAAGTCATGAGCAGCCTTGCTCATCCACCCATTCCCGACTGACCAGCTTGTCCATCAAACACACCCAGTACATTCACTCGCTGAGGTCAACAGACGAAATCATGGCGACCAGAAGGATCATCTCAGGCGAGAAGACTATTCTGGAGAAAGATGACAAGGACTTTGCACAGCCTGAGGGCGGAAAGAGCAATATTGCCCCTGCAGTCCCAGCGTGAGCCTCACCCCAGATTCTGGTATCAGTCACATGAATACTAACACAATGATTCAAGGCATGTGATATATAAGCTCTTGGGCTTCACGTTGGCTATGGTTGTTGGTCCTATAGGATCGTATTTCCTCACGTTGAACCTGTTATTTAGAGGTAATATCTGTTCTCTCTGATTGCTATCTACATATCTAACGACAAACAGGAAACTCGACATATGCTGGTGCATTCGCTGCAATCATGGCCAATGTCGTCCTAATCGGATATGTCGTCGTTGCGTTCCAGGAAGACCAGACCGACCAGATGGAAGCAAAGGAAAAGGAGAAGAGGGAGGGAAAGAAGGTGATATAGTCAGGTGATATGTCTAGCTTTCAAGAAACAGATTTCGGGAGTCCGGAGTTGGGACAATCGGCATGCAGGGATTAGGTCTAGGACTTTAGAGAGAAAGTTAAGGCCTTCAATTTGTTTCAGAGCTTATTCGCTGTATATCCACTACATGGGCGGACAAATATGAGCAATCAAGGGGAAGTGGTATCTGTTGTCCAGTGCCAACCATATCCTGAGAGGAATATGGCAGAACCGCTGTAGCAAAACCCCAACGCCATAAATGCAGATCCAACCTAATCCGCCAATTGTCTGTCCCATTATAGCCTGACCCAAGGACGACATCCGCCTGCCTCATGAACGTCGTTAAAACCCATGCAGGACACACCTGTAATCCACACAATCCATTATTAACCCCCCCCGGCACTTCCATCTACGATTTGCTGAACCGCTTGCCAAACCACGACTTCCGCTTCTCGCCCGATGAAGGCCGCTGAGAGTTATTTGGTGGGCCCGCATTACCGCTCGTAGCACTAAGCTTGATAGGAACCCGCGGTAGAGCACTATCCTTTCGAAGGACAGCTGGAGCACCTTCCTTCTGGTAACCATTCCCTTGCCTCTGCGCTCCATTCGCAGGACTGGCTACATACTGCTCCTGCAATCCAGCGCCTGGAAGCGAATATTGAGGAGTGGCTCCGAATCCATTGAATCCATAAGTTTCACCTGGCTCTTTGACGGGAAGAGGAGTAATTCGGTCAACCGAGCTGTTCTCGCTACTTGGATCTGTCGAATAACCAGCCGGATCTCCTGAACTTCCGCTTCCAGAAGCAGTGTTCACCGTCTCATATGACTGCTGATTTCCAGGTACCGGATACACTCCTGGAGGGTTATTGAAATGTGGCTCAGACGCTGTTCGGGGGTAGCGAGCTCTGTTGGGAGTGTAACCATTTTGTGGTCCAGCATTTTCAGGTCCATTGTAGTAGCTGTCGGGTCTCTGCGCATAACTGTCGGGCCTGTATGACTGAGATCTTCCTCCATAGGAGCCATTCTGAGGGAACCTAGGTCTTTCGTCGGTTGTTATTTGAGTTCCTAGGATTTACATTAGCGGATTTTCTTCTTTCGATAAGAATTTTGAAGCTAAGATAAAGGGTCTTTTCTGAGTGTCTGAATTTGGTCTAGGATTCCTTGCTAAGAATCCGGCTCGGCACTAGCCTGAGAAATCCGGATTGATGGCAAATCGACTTCCCCATTGCACGATGCCCGAAGATGTGCCAGGCCATTTCAACACTGATCCAACTCAATTATAGCGGCACTCGGACACTGTTGGAGGACAGTGTCATGTTGAGCTTCAGCATCACTGAACAGTTTGGAAAGTGTGTCGAAAAAAATGAGGAGGATAAGTCATCCTAGGGTGCTTCAGAAGATGTAGAGAAATGCATCCACATACCTCCATAATAACTGCTTCGACGATTGTAGTTTGATTGACCATCTCCTGGATCTGCCAAAAATGATCAGTATGATATCCTCATTGCCGACGACTGCCAGACTCGCTGCGGGGTCTTACCTGTGCGCATAAATGACTTGCGATTATAATTGCCATCAATGGCAGCTTCGAATGCTCGGATGGTATCAAGAGGTCTCTCCCATCTACTTCGTGTCGGGTTTGATCGATCAGGGTCGGCTTTAATGGTGCAAGAGTCAGTCTTGAGCTCTCAATTGAGGCAAGAAAGTACAGTACTTACCTATGGGATTTCCTTGGTTGTCGCGGTGTTGAATCGCACGAATAGATGCCAATGAAGACTTCACTCCACTTGCAACCGCAGCTGTAACAATTATCAGTCTCAGTTCTGGTGAATCACGCCGTCATGAGAGGCGTCTGAAGCGAAGAGATGTACTCACAGGGTTCGGACTCAGTCAAAGCCATGGATGGATCAGCTTTTGAATTTCCTAATCTTCGTGATTCCTTCTCCGCATGTGTCTCATGGAGATCAATCTTATGTCCACTACCACTGCTCTTGTGTGAGTGGAAGGAGAAACTCGATTTCGCTCGTTGTCTCTGTGCTGGTCTCTGTTGCTCGAAGTGTTGCTGGCCCGGGGCCGCAGGTAACGGGTGGTTCGCAGACATCTTATGTCAAGTTCTAGGATATGATCGTGGGATCTGTTGTGGGTCTTCGATAGCTGTGTGATTGTGATGCACTGATATCTGTAATTAAACGGATCGCAGCTTATCGCCTTTTAGAACAATCTGTGGAGCTGGAGGTGGCTGGTGTCTCGGACTGGGGTGAACGTCGGAAGATTGGAGAGGAGGCTGGAATTATATCAACGTTGACAGCTTTTTGTCGTATGAGAATTCGTCCTTGAATCAGAGCTCACGATACGGTCCTTGTAATTGAAGTCGTTGTGGTGTGACTGGTAGGCCTACAAAAAATGGTGAGGTGAACGAGTGACGAATTTCAAAAGTTGAGCGGTCGGTGTTTTAGCTTCCAAGACCGATAACGAGTGCGCGCGCTGAGGTTCAATGCGTTCGTAGGTATGAAATATTGATGAACGACTGATGGTGTGATGGGTTATTATCTTAGGTAGGAGAAGACGTAGGAGAGGGGAGGACGGAGGACTTGGGAGAGTTTTAAGGGGACTTCGTATATATCAGGATATCACTCGTTAAGATCGGTCCTGCCCATCAGTCGATGCCACTGGTTTAGAAGAACACGCACGTCGAAGATGCTAAATGCACGCTTGGGGTATGAATACGGGCATGACTTTGCGACACCCCTACGACGATACGGCACACTACGCAAGCTGATCTCCAGCAACAGCTCTGGGTATCCACTATGCACACTTTGGGGCTAATGCAAGAACCATGAATTCATTCAAACATGTGGGAGCTGGAGCCTATCGTAGTCAAGAGCAGATGGCTCGACCTTGAATCTGGTGTGCATCGTGTGGTGGCATCGACCGGTATAAGAAGCTGGTCTGAGGCTGTCCTCCGATTTTCCAAAGTATTTTTGGCCGTGCCAATCCACCATGCGTATCCGGACTCTCACACCACAATCCGAGCTAAAAGATTTGGATTCCTATACCAAAGTGGGTGCCCTACTCGTTGGAGCAAGCCAAGTCGTTCATCAGCGGTGATCGTGTATCGGAATATCTGCTGCTTGATGGCCTTCTGAAACTTCTTCCTCTCTTTCACCGGACCTGGTAGCGAGTCCAACACGCAACAAAAAAAACCTGCTGCTCTGCTCTCCCTGCCAGGATTCTGCAGACGTGGGTGGCTTAATCCCTTGATAACGGTACCTTTCCACTCACACCGGCAGTGTAGGAGGCAAACGTCTCAGATCGGAAGTCTCGGACTCCATACAAATGCCATCATGATTTACAGGATGGACAAGTATGATTCGTTGCCCTGAGAGGGATTTGCCGCAAGGCTCGTGGAGAAGCGAGAAACTCGGTCCAATCACACCTTTTTATATTATCCAAAGTGTTCAGACTTTGGTACCTTTTCTTTTGAGTGCGGAGTCACAACTGTGGAAGAATTCAAACATCCCGGACCTATCCGCAGTCGAGAGGCGCTGTCATGGTGATAACCTTACCCCCATGTTGATGCTGTGCCCTATTGCACAAAAATGACGCCGGCAGCCGAGAAGGGGAACTGATTTAATAGACCCCAGGATCTTGATAGCGGAAGGAGATGGGGTCGTTCCCGTTCCGGGTTCTCAATTTTGTACTTCGCTTCTCGCCTTTTTATGCTTCCGAAGTATTGTACACAGTTGAACAAGAAGTCTTGTCGTACGGATTGACGGGATTTCAAATAAAATCTCCGCCAGCAATGTCATTAGAAGAAGGATCGTTCAGAATTGAATTATGGGCTGTCTGCTGGCGATTGTACCCGTTGCCGACATACATTGTTAGGTCTTGGTACTGGAATTTAGGTTTTTAGACGAGCGGGAGGTTTCTTGGGTGATTGGACCTAGCTTGTCATCGAGGAGATCGGTGCTGGAGGCAAGACATTCAAAGGTCATATCCACCTCTAGGTCAATCAGGCGTTGGAACGTCTTTTTGTTGGTCTTTGCAAGACACTATAGCTTATTTAGTTCCAGATATGGTTATCATAATCATGGGACTAGTTGTGATCATCTCGAGACGCATAGCAAGGGGTTCGGTATCCATAGGAGCTACCTTCCCAATGTCATTTGTCCCATGACAGTAGAGCTTTCTGAAAGACAAACGATGGTAAGAGCAAATAGAAAGTCAACTTGTCTTTCTCCTATTTCTCGCACAAGAACGAAGCGTACAAAGCCCCTGTGCCACTTCACTTGAGTGCTCGAACAACCATTCTTCAAAAAGACCGGTTTCAACACAATGATTCAAAGAGCGCCGAAACCCATGCATTCTCGAATACCCATAGACCTTGCCAGGTTCTGTACGAAACCGCGGTCCTCTATATCACAGAGCCTTCTCGCAAATCACAATCTTGCAATCCACCTGGTTGGTATTTACTTCATTTCGATTGCTACCAGCAAGGATATGCGCTCATTTTGCTGCCCCAATCCGGTAACCGAAAGCAGGATGTCATATCAACCGTCCACCGCGACCCCAACTCCAGATGAACCCTCCTATATTGAGGATGGGTACAACATGATTCTGACGGATGCGCCGAAGGACTTAGGAGGGAGGTTGCGTCGGAACTGTGCTCGTACTACACCGGAGTTGCCTGAACAGAAATGTCAGCATTGCGGTCATGAATCCAGAGTGGTAGACATACCATGTGGCCTGGTAACCTTTCCCCAAATGACTCTGATCTTGGATCCTCTAACTTCCTTCTGCGCACGGTAGACGAAAGCAACCTTCTTTCCGAGGTAGAAGCTATCATGCTTGTCAGCATCTCTCCATCCTTTGGATCATCGTTCCAACGTACTTTGCAGCCTTGGTATCAGAGACGCCCTCGATCTGGATCAAGCTGGTGCTTGGGGTGGTGTTGCGCTTGCCACGTTGGTAGCTCAGATGGCGACCCCTGTTGAAACCACAATCAGTCCTGTCCTTCAATTTCGTGTCTGTAGTTGCCCAGCATGCCATGTCTCAATCGCTCCTCCTCATCCTTTCGTTGCGGTGACTCCTCCGGTTCTCGAGAATGGTGTTACTTACTTGACATACACTGCAGCAAAAAGTTAGCAAATGATAAGTACAAGCAATTTGAGATACCTGCTCCTCTCATCTGCGAGCAGACAATTGTTGCGAGAGAGATAACTCTATCTTGGACCAAATGCGACTCGGAATTGGGGTTGACTTACGGCGGTGACCAGCTTCTGAAGGCATCTTGACTGTGGTCTCTCGTACTTGTCGTAGGTTCGAGAAGAGAGTGTGGTCAACGACACGTCCTGGTGAGAAGACTTCGTTGATTTACTGTCGTGTCGAATTTGGCGTTGTCGTTCGCGGATGAATTTCTCGAAATTCCTTGTGGTGTGGCTCTGCCGACAACTGCAGTTAGCGCCGATTTAGCGACATCTCCACGTGACTATTTTGCAAATTCGAAGCCTTCCAGATCTTTTCTCTCTTCCCAACCTGGAACGCTGCAAGTTATTCGGTTGCAATTATCACCTGCAGAAATACACACTCAAGCTCTAGCAGAAGACGGTACCCTCAGTCTCGTGATGAATCTTGTGTTCTCTATTCTAATCGATTTATAATGTTTCCGAGGAGTTAGCTCTTGATTGGTGCTCTTAACCTCCACGCACTCTCGGTCTGCTATTCACGAGTTCAATATTGATAAAAGCCTTGAGAGCCAGATATCATTCACCTCCGGTTTGGGCAATTCACGATGATGGATCGCAAGGAACATGGCTCTGAGTCGGACACCCTGAGCTTTGCGAGGAGATCACAGACTTTCCTCCACGTAGTCCGCTTTCCGCTCCGCTCCTTCCAAGGTAACGTCACGGCACATAATGTACAAGTCCGGAGATCCCTTGGGCGAGGCTGAGAGTCGGACATGGTTTTGCTTAGAAAACAGACACCAACGCAGCTGGCTTCATAAGCAAGCCAGTGATCTTTTAGCTTTGGAGGTCCATAATTTTGCCGTACTGTCATAGAAGAATGGGGCACTGGATAAAAAGCCTGACCGCATAGCACTCACTCATCCGGACTCGTACAACAAACAATTCCCTCTTGAAAAGGCTGTTGACGAAGTCGCAAAGCTCAAACAGCTCTATCCATCCGCAGACACCCAAAACGCCGTGCTCATTGTTTTTGCGAGAAACGAGCGAGACGAGAAACGTGCATCAAGCAGAAAAGGTCGAAGCGTCGGCGCGGCCTTTGCGACGGAATTACTGAACGACCCCGCCTAGCTCGACTTTGCATCCCTCCTGCCCAACCCAACATTTTTCGAAGCTCTTGTCAAAACCTCACAACCTCTTCATATTGACTGCTTCCCTTCCTCGCTATTTGCCCTCCTACCTGTCCGGACCACCCCTCGGAGAGTCTAGATATCTGTTCAAGATGGCCGACACAATGATCAAGCCCGAGGAGGCCCACAATGCTGGGTGAGTCTCTATTTTGCCGGTCGATATACGTCACTTCCAGCAGTGAGCGCCCGTCGACAAAGAGCTGTCGCATCAAAACATCAACAATCAAATGTTTCGAGGACGATGGGCGAAGCTGTGGGATTATACGACCCTTTACTCGAAAGCTTTTTGGATATCAATTGTGTTGCTGTGCTGAAACCTCATTTTGCTAATCTATTTTCTGCCCCACCAGGAACATCGAGTTGAAGGATAACACCGTGATCGTTGTCCTGGGTGCTTCCGGAGATCTTGCGAAGAAGAAGACGGTAATTCGAGATCACTTGGGTCTATCTGGAGCATTGCTGACAATTTTCCTGCCAGTTCCCAGCACTCTTTGGCCTCGTAAGTAATCCCTGCACGGCCTCCCATCCTTCAATCTGCTGACTTGCGCGACTACAGTACCGCAACCAATTCCTACCAAAAGATATCAAGATCGTCGGATATGCTCGAACGAAGATGGACCACGAGGAATACCTCAAGCGGGTTAAGTCCTATATCAAGACACCTACCAAGGATATGGAGCAACAACTCCAAGAGTTCTGCGACGTCTGCACATATGTATCGGGTCAATATGACAAGGACGAGTCGTTCATTGAGCTGGAAAAGCACCTTCAAGAGCTCGAGAATGGCCGAAAGGAGTCCAATCGTGTGTTCTACATGGCGCTGCCACCTAGTGTTTTCACCACAGTGTCTCAGCACCTGAAGAAGAACTGCTATCCCAAGAATGGGATTGCCAGAATTATTGTAAGTTCTGCTGCGGCGAAATGTCTAATTATGAAGCTAACGAAATCCAAAATAGGTCGAGAAGCCATTTGGAAAGGATCTTGCTAGCTCTCGGGAGTTGCAGAAGGCTCTGGAGCCCAACTGGAAGGAAGATGAGATCTTCCGTATCGACCATTACCTTGGAAAGGAAATGGTCAAGAACATCCTGATTCTGAGATTTGGAAACGAATTCTTTGGAGCCACATGGAACCGCAACCACATTGACAACGTCCAGATCTCTTTCAAGGAGCCATTCGGAACCGAAGGGCGAGGTGGATACTTCGATGAGTTTGGCATCATCCGAGACGTCATGCAAAACCATCTGCTTCAAGTCTTGACACTTCTTGCCATGGAAAGGCCAATCTCTTTCTCCGCAGAAGATGTTCGAGACGAGAAGGTCCGAGTACTCCGAGGAATCCCAGCGATCGAGCCAAAGAATGTCATCATTGGTCAATACGGAAAGTCGCTGGACGGCAACAAGCCCTCTTACAAGGAGGACGATACTGTCCCAAAGGATTCGAGATGCCCCACATTCTGCGCCATGGTGGCGTTCATCAAGAACGAGAGATGGGACGGTGTTCCCTTCATTCTGAAGGCTGGAAAGGCCCTCAATGAACAGAAGACTGAGATCCGAATCCAGTTCAAGGACGTGACCTCTGGCATCTTCAAGGATATTCCCAGAAACGAACTGGTCATGCGAATTCAACCCAACGAAAGTGTCTATATCAAGATGAACTCGAAGCTGCCTGGTTTGAGCATGCAGACTGTTGTCACTGAACTAGACTTGACCTACCGACGCCGATTCTCCGACCTCAAGATACCAGAAGCCTACGAATCCCTCATCCTCGATGCCCTGAAGGGTGATCACTCCAACTTTGTTCGTGACGATGAGTTAGATGCCAGTTGGAGAATTTTCACTCCTCTGCTCCACTACCTCGACGACAACAAAGAAATCATCCCCATGGAATATCCATACGGTACGTTTTCTAGAATTATCTAATTTAAATTTCATTAATTTAGTATTTAGGGTCGCGCGGTCCTGCCGTCTTGGACGACTTCACCTCGTCATATGGATACAAGTTTAGCGACGCAGCTGGATACCAATGGCCGACCACCCAAACTCAACCAAACAAGTTGTAAGTACAACTGCATCTAGATATAGATCGCCGCCAGGATAGATAGAAAGAATGCATGTTAAGACATTTCTCTGGTAGCTGATCGAGTCGCCATCACGGACATCCCGCTCATCCCGGGTTGAAACCACCATTCTAATTCTACCAACCACCCGATGCAAATATGCGGGCCTCGTCGGCCGAGGCCAAGTTTTCCTTTCTCGTTACTTGTTTGTCGATGCGGGCGTCACGAAAACGGGTTGGCCTGAAGGAACAGGGATAATATCGGTCTAATAACCACGGCATAGCAATAGAATCCAACGCATTGAGCTATCGAGTGGTGTTTTGCCGTCTTTTGCTGCCATTGCTGTGTAGCTGCTTCTGTACTTTTTCAAACTTCATCCCTGAGTTATGCTTCCAGTCGTGGCAGGAAGTCAGTCATATTATTCAACAAGTCATTGGTTCCACGCTTCGCTCATTCAGTCACCCTCTCACTCCAATTTCGTTCCATCATTGTCAATGACAGTGCTCACTACCATTCTACATGGAAGAGTGCTTCTCCTCCAACCCTCTGTTTTCAAACCTGATACTCATCGAGGCTCCTCGAGTCACCTCGCTTGCGAGAAGGCTGGTAAACTATCAAATCGCTAGTAACGATAACCACCAAAGCAATGCGAGGGCGAATAAGACGAGATTTCAAATATGAAAGTAGCATAATCTTAGGTGGCAGTCTACAGATGTGGTGGCTCTTGCCGCTCTTTGGATGCCATACCCGATTGTTCACAATGCGACGTTCACGTCTCGCAAATTAGCAGGCCTGAGTCACTGCCACAGGCAGTACACACTTCTAGATTGTTGAAATTCAGACATTCAATCAGGGGAAAATGGCAGGTTTTGAACAGCACATCTTCTGGAGTATCGTTGCTATTATTCATTGTTTCTTTGTGTATCATTATTGGTGCTACCATGAATCACGAAGCCATGTTTCGGAAGGTGATAGAATGCTGTCGTTTGCAAAGATCTCCTCACCGTCATCATCATAGGTCATATATACACTGCAAGTTGCATGCAGGCAGCCAACTTATATATACATTATCTGGTTCCTGTCTTCGTTCTTGCAATTTCATCCTAACCACGGACGTTCTGTCAGAACATCACCCGACGCATCTTTCCACAACAACCTACCCAAAATCATCCATTTCGTCTATCAGTTCCCAACTGTTTCAAAATGTCAGGAAGCATTTCAAGCATCTCCTCATGTCATCCCAGCAACTACACTCGACCTAGCCAAGAAGCACCACCGATTGCGTCGTCAACCGCATCCTGCTCTCCAACCTCGACACTGGTACCCTCCAGCACGGATCTACCATTTCAAGTGTACCTACACCTCGAGCGCATACGATACCAAGCATATACCCATCTGCTTCAACTAACAGCATAAGTTTACCATCACAAACCCCACAATCTGCTCACTCATCTTACTCAACTCCGCTGTTGAGAGACGCAACCACTAATGTACAGCCAACACAAATACCAGTAGCTCAACCAACTCAGGTAACACAAACATTCAGTGGACAACCCGTGTTTCCTCAAGTTCAACTTCAATAGCCATTTCTACCCCCATTTCAGTTCCAACCTCAACTCTTGCCTCAACTAGTATATCCTCAAATCCTACTCAGCCTTTCTACCCACCAGCCTATCTTCAATCTCAGCTTCAACAGAATCAATTTTATCAACCTTATGCTCCAGCCCCGCAAGTCCGGTACTATCCTTTCCCGCAACCCGTGCAAATATATGGATCATACATTCCAACGGTTCCAGCACCGGTGCTAGTCCAGCAGCCGCTTTACCTAACCGGACCTCAACCCCAAATGATAATAAATGCTCGGTATCCGACTGCGCCTTGGGGTAAGAAAATCAAATGATGCCTGGCTATTGATCACTGCTGCCTGGACCTGATGGAAATACTACTCTTCCTAGGGGTGGGGGGTGAAGGTTGCGCAGAGTGTGTTGAGTAAATAAGAGTTGGTGTGTATGGTGCCGTTACCTTATTGATCTGGGTTGGAGGTGGATGAGGCCCTGCAACAACATGGTTTAGTAAGGACTTGGAGTGTATATAGATCTTGAATGTTTTTGACGATAGTATGAATCAATTGGTGCTCTTTAGAACTTTCTTGTCTTCGTCTCTCAGATGTTATTTGGTGATTAGTGCTTCTGTGCTGTGTTTCTGTACTGCTGAGACGTCATTCTTACCTCTCTTTCTGATTGGAAACTGCCTCTATATAGTCCTCCAGCTTCCGTGTTTTTTGTAGATGATTGGATCCCACGAGCAAACGGCACCTCCAAGTCCCCACACCTCGTTCAATCAAGGCAGCACGGACGCAAAGAGATCGAACTCATCGACATTTCCGAGATGACAGCCTTAGCTCCTCCCCCACCATACTCCGCACCACCACCTCGCTACTCTCAAGTCGTCGATCCGAATCCCCAAAGATACGCGGTCAGTAACGGTCAAGTATGGCCAGTACCACAGCAACCTGTTTATCCTGCACCCCAAACTCAACCTATGCCCGCACCTCAGTCTAGGTACTTCCCTCAGCCTGTGCCTGTTGCAGTACCTCAGACATACTTGCTCTCTCCACAATACCAACAACCATACACCCAAAGCCCGTACCCTTGCAATTATCCCTACCCTCAACCCACTAGTTCTCCCCACGCAAATCAATTCCCTGGACCCTTCTATCAACAACGTCAACCTCTACCACAACCTCTCTCTCTCCCTCAACCACAACAGATCATCTACCAACCTACTCCTCAAGCTCCTCTTCAAATAGGACCAGCCGTGCCAGATGACTTCGAGGCACCACCTCCGCCACCTGGATACGTAACAATCCCGGGGACGAACTATGCTGTGCCTGAAGAATGGATGTCAGAAGAGTTCAAGGGAGAGAAGAAATATTGTCTGAAAGAAGTGTTTTTGCCTGTGTTGTATTGGTTGCGGGCTTTGCTTGGGAAGAAGTTGAATGTAGAGTAATTGTAGCAAGCCAATAGCGTTTATGAATACCCTGATGATGTTGGTATGAAAAGAAAGCGAGAAAAGCTAGTTTACTAAAAACTCGGACGAACACGATGTTTATGAATGTGACCGACTTTCGATTCACAAAGAGCGCAAACTGAAACTTGTAAAGAACAACCAAAAACACGTGCACCAGCCCAAACATCCAGAGCCACTCAGCTAGGAATAGACTGAGCACCACCTCAAAACGGCGCAACATCATCGCAGCCATGGTCTCCGAGCCATCACCTCCATGCTGCCATCCTCTCCTCCTGCGCTTCAAATCCCTCTCCTACACTCCCACAAACACACCATTTCTCGACCTTCCAGCCGCAAAGATCATCCTCGACCCGCTCTGCTCCCGCTCCTTCCTATCGCTCTCGACACTCGAAAACCACTTCCCCTCCTTACTCAACAAAACATACGCCTACCAGAAACCAACCCACTCGATTTTCGAAGAAGGGACACCGATCAAAGCGTATGATTGCGTAACCGTCTCGCTCGCGCCGGAAGACACGACAAGTGAGGAAGTAAAGATTGAGATTGCGGTAAGAGTTTCTCTAGTGAAGGAGAGGGGATTAGATGGGATGGTTGTCTTTGGGAAGGATTTCTGGGAGAGAGAGGATGTAGAAGTCTGGTGGGCAGGGGGTGGAAAGATAAAAGATAAGGAGAATAAGAGGAGTTGGTGGGGATGGGGGGAGGGCAAAAATGAGGAGTTTTTGGGTTTGGTGCTTGGGGTGAAGATGGTTAGGTTTGAGATGAACTGATGGAGGTAGACGTACTGTATATAGTTTGTTTCGCGAAATGGAGGCATACGAAATTGGTGGGTCTTACCACTTGGTTCATTGCCCAATGTGATGCGATTGTACACGAGCTTCTTGTTGAGTTGCGAGAATTCCAGAAATCCAGACTTGGTATCGATTCCTTTCGGAGTAATCTGTGCATGTTGAAGTCGGGTCGTACCCCCTCTAACACAGTCTCTGTTTGCTTGTTAAAAGCAGCCCTCTGAAGCCCATAACTCCAATCCATATGTACACTCCGTCCAATGCTCACGCCCATAAACGAACCGTATTCTCATACTCCCAGCTCAAGCAGGTCTCCTCCTAGCAAACTCCTCCAAATCTGTCCTCGTAGCAACCCCCAGAACAAATCGTCTTCGCTCATCGGTAACAACCGCAAATTCCTGCTTGCCGTTCTCGCCATTCTCACCGCCGTTGAAGAATAGTTCTAGCTCCTCTAATGGCGTGTCCATAGTGATGACCTTGTAAACCCTTCCTTTTCTACGGAACTTGACCATAGCCTTCGAGACTTCATCTGTTTCCTTTACTTTGCCAGTGTCGAGGAGAATTCGGAGATGTGGGATGGAGAGGTAGCCTAGTAGAGCGCGATTCGATTCTGATACGACAGTAAGATGTGTGTAGTCTCGTTCGAATGCGGAGAGGAGGGCGTGCGAGATGGGGTCGTTGGGACTGCAAGAGAGAGCGGAAGGGGGATCAAGGTCTTCGACTGTGGCCTGCGCTCAAGATCAGTACCGTTTCTTCGGTTCGTTGAGCTTGTACGTACTCCTCTGTATCGATTTGCCCATTTTGAGAGGCCTGGCTTGGGTGATGAAGCGATGTCCGCCATTCTTGCTGCTACGTCGTTGCTTCCTACCGGAATTTCGTTTGCCATGGTTGTTGACATTGTTGTGGGACAATGTGGGACAGATTTGTTATTTTATTGACTTGACTTGCAGATAAAAAGGAAGTTGGAGGGGTTTAGCGCGGCGTGAGGAAGAACTTTCACCCGTGTTGTCATGGAAGTCTGTCCCTGGCTGCCCAGTCATTGGCGAATTCTACTCCCCAAATTGTTGGTTCACGTCAACACATAATCTTTGAATTATTTGATACATTTTCTGTGAGAAGATCTCGGTTACCTTCTCGTACTTTCACAATATATCAATACCATTTTGATAAATACTCCTTTTCCCCAGGGTCTACATCCTGCTACGCTACGTCAATTGACTTTAGCCAATAGGAAGATAAAATTTCCGAATCGACCAATCCCAAACTCCCGCCGGGCTGAGCTTCCCCTCGTTTTCTTGAACCTCTTATCTCCATCAACACCAACATCCCATCCAGAAGTGCTCCGCGCTGGTCCTGCTCAATCGACCTTGTGTTCGCCTTCGTTCTTGTGACCATAACTTAATCTTTTTGAGGTTCCTTCTCAGTGCTGGGTATCACTCGGGTATCCGGAGATAAGAATCGTATTCCGTACGTGAAAGTCGAAGCTGTGCCGTACAGGTCCTCGCGTTTCCTTGTATCAGCTTGGTCTGGGCATTGGACCCGCAAAATGACCCTTGTGGTCTTCATTGTCCTTCGCAGTGCTTTTCTCTCTTCTTCCTTTCCTACCTCGAGCTTCTGCTGTGTCACTAACAGCCCCATTATCAGTTTCCCAACATGGGTCTCCTCTTCCCTTCCCAAGACACCCTTCACGATGTCTTCCATCCTGCCATTCCCTTTGGTCGTCGACCTGTAGTTGAGCAGCAAGCGGCGTCCCTCCATTCACCTCCCAGACGAACCCCACTTCAGGCCCGTTCCGAGCTCTATACTGCTTGGAGTGTTGTGGACGATGCAAAGAACAAAGCCAATGCTTTGAGCAAGGAAGCTCAGGCGGAATTTGAGAAAGCAAGCGCTAAGGCACAAGCTAAGACTGGCCACATTGAAATGTATAGTGCCCAATACTATGCAGCATGTACATTTGGTGGATTATTGGCCTGTGTAAGTCTGGGACTCTGATTGCCAGCCTGTGGAAGCCTTCAAGTATTCTGATAAGATACAGGGTCTTACACACACGGCCGTCACCCCTCTCGATCTCGTGAAATGCCGAAGACAAGTCGACCCAAAGATGTATACCGGGAACTTCCAAGCTTGGGGTAAGATTGGCAGGGCCGAAGGATTCCGTGGCATCTACACTGGATGGGGGCCTACCTTCTTTGGTTATTCCGCACAAGGAGCTTTCAAGTACGGTGGATACGAATACTTCAAGAAATTCTACGCCGATCTTGCAGGAGCTGAAAACGCCGCCAAATACAAGACCTGGCTTTACTTGTCTGCAAGTGCCTCTGCCGAATTCATCGCTGATGTTGCTCTTTGTCCATTCGAAGCCGTCAAAGTCAGAATGCAGACGACAATCCCGCCATTCGCTAAAGGTACATTCGATGGAATCAGCACGATTACTGGCAAGGAAGGATTCGCTGGACTCTACAAAGGATTATACCCTCTATGGGGTCGCCAAATCCCTTACACCATGATGAAATTTGCTTCTTTCGAGACCATTGTTGAGATGATCTATGAACGATTGCCAGGCCAGAAGTCGGATTACGGCAAAGGTGCCCAAACTGCTGTTTCGTTCACTGGCGGTTACTTGGCTGGTATACTGTGTGCGATCGTTTCCCATCCTGCTGATGTTATGGTGAGTTCTCTTACAATAGTCTGATAGTTATGATGCTTATGGGAACAGGTCTCCAAACTTAACGCCAATCGTCAACCAGGCGAAGCTTTCGGTGCTGCCATGGGGCGAATTTACAAAGATATCGGATTTTCTGGTCTCTGGAACGGCCTCCCAGTCAGAATTGTCATGATTGGAACATTGACAGGTCTTCAATGGATGATCTACGTAAGTTGCCTAGCCGGTGGGTAGACGAAGTTGCTGACAATGCCACAGGATTACTTCAAGATCTTTATGGGATTCCCTACGACCGGTGGAGCCGTACCAGCTGCAGCGCCACAGAAGAGTTAGTGTGGAGACAGAGCATGAGCATATGGCGGCAGGACTGGGAGTTTGATAACAGGCAGTGTGCTTACCTCGATGTTCTCTTTCTTTCTGTAACAACTCACATGTCAATGATTAGCAATGAATCTATTCTCTACTCCAAGGCCATCATGCACCAGACTCCTCGAGCACCGAGACGTTTGGAGGGGTACCAAAAGTAGATCCACAAAGCTCACGTGATTCGGGCAGCCCCCTTATTTTAAGCGTCTCTTTGCATTGATGGTGCTGGCACAACATGCTCTTTGGAGCCTAAACTCTTGAAAATCTGTGAGTGTATCCCAGAAGCAAACATTGCTGTAAGAATGAAGAGCGGCATTCTCGATGTCATAGAATGAGCTCATGAGGTAACTGTAAGTGTTGACCAGATTCAGATAAACTTGGCGACCATATTATAGATTGGTAAAGAGATTACGCTACAAAAACGTGGACGGACTTTGCGACTTGCAACAAAATCTGATGTGACCCATGCTTTCCCAGATCTGATCTGGTTGAATCCTAGATTGATATTACTTCCGCACACGAAGTCACCTCGATTTGAGTCTCGAGGACTTGTCCGGAAATGAAGTAGTGGAGGTTAGTGATAGGCGAGCGAGAGATAAGGGGGGGGGGGGGCCTGCTCCGGCCTGTTATCTACTATTATTATTTATAGCGTCCCGCTGCCTAATCAACTGCGCCTAAAGCCATCTGATACCAAGTCTCTCGCAGTGATGTATTTTGTTCCTCGTACCTGAGCCCGAGCTATTTGGGAATGGCGTCATAGCAATTAATCACTTTCAAATCCTCTACGATTCTCCCATCATTCACTCGCCCTCTTGCCAAGAATCATTTCTGCACGTGCATTGCAACTTGCCATCATCACCTCAGCTGCTCAACTTGCTTTTCCCCAGAAGTCGTGACAAATAACAACCCCCAATCATCAAAACGGACTGTAAGTACCTCCCCACCACCAATCATCGCCGAGATGGCTTCGAACAATGGTCTGTCCCGCAGTCAACCAGCCCCGATTACGGGCGCACCGAGAGGAGGCTAGAGAAAGCAAGAGACAATCAAAGCCAAGCTTTCTTCCTGTGCTCTCATGATCATCTCCGGCTGCAACCTCCCTCCCAGTTTCATATCATCCTGTCTTGCAGAGTTTTCACGTTCAATCTCTCTGACTCTTCATCTTCATATATAGAGATCTCCGGATCATCTCCAAATCCCACCAAGAACCGTTAAGATATCAAAAGTCAAGCAATCATGAGTGCCAGAGGTAGCACTGAAGTCAGCCACGGCCGTGGAGGTACGCAGCCCTGCCAGAAGCATCTAAGGTTACAGAGCCAAGAACTAACATATATTCAACAGGAGCCGGTAACATCGGCGAGGATGCTACTCCGTATGCCCTTCTGCCCACTTCACGAGCCCACCTAGTCGAAGACTAACATATCTGTAGCTATGGTGATGGTGAAATTGTCCGCGAAGGAGTTGTCGGTGACCACGGCGATGGTGCATTCAGCACTGGTCGCGGAGGGGCAGCAAACATCGGATCTCCCGGAATCAAGGCCACTCAACGTAAGGACGAGGTTGCGATTCCAGAGGTAGCTCTCCGACAAAGCACAGACAATGAGAACTACCACGTCGGACGAGGAGGTGAAGGCAATGTGCACATCGGAGAGCCCACAAGCAAGCACCCTGAGGGATTGGCAGACAAGTTGAAGAACAAGCTGTTCAAGAAGAAGGCTGCCAAGGAGGCGAAGGCATAATTGGTGACAACCGATTCTCGAATGGGGGTTCTTTCATGATGGTACGGCAGCGGTAATGGATATTCGGTATTAGGATAGGTTCAGGTTGACTGAAGCCTGGAAGAAATGATCTGGGGAGTTTGGAGGAATTCTTGATACCACTGTTTCTTACCCGAAACTTTTCTGCAGAATTGAGAGAAAATACGATGCTTTTAGAAGACAAAACACACAGATACAATACCCCGCAGGTCAGTGCCTTATGCGACCTCTTTAACCCCGAGTAGCGCCACAGGAATTCTTCAGTACACTGTACGCCAGAGCCAGGCTATGATTTCATCAAAAACAACAACAGAGGCCGCCGATCGTGGAGTTTCCTGCGACTTCGTAGTGACAGTCGAGTAACTAAAGGAAAGTAGGTACTAGAGATGAAATCGCTGCTGTCGCTCATTCCAGCGTGTCCCGACAGGGGTAATCAATAGAAGTAGCGTGATATGAACGCGCCCGAATGAACCTTGCATGTCGCGAAGAATACCACACCAACCTCTTTTCTTCCGCAACGATCCAGTAATCTTTTTATCCATTTGCGCAACCAACCCTTCCTAACACGTCTTCCATCTCGAGGAGAATCGAAGCGCATCATTTGCTCTCTAACATACTTACCTCGAGTCTCGAGCACTTGCTGCCGCCAACGTTCCGTCCTCAAGTTTGCGACAATCACGAGTAGATCAAGCCCCTCTTCCGCTGACAGCTGTCGAGCTTTCGAACACTGCATCAGATTTCTTTTGTAACAACAGCAATTCCGATCCGCAGCGCGAAGCGCAATCCAGATCGGCCGGTCACATCTACGCCAGCAACGACACTCCGCCCTCATACCAGTGGCCATGGCACCCAAACATGGGCTTGCGGGCTTTCAGGAGGACCAGGCAGCGAAACGCGCAAAGAGTTCTGCGACGCCAGCTTCACGCTCTGCTACTCCGGCAGACACGAGTGCCAAGGTGCCATTTAAGGTAGAATATCCGAATATGAACCTCTCGTCGCCAACACCGAGGGTGAAGCGGTTGATAGACGCGGCAGATTTCCAAGTTAGCCCATTCATTGCGAAGGGCGCGAGCAAGGACGGAGAGCTGGACCAGTACTACGCGGTTACACCAACTACTGAGTGGGAGGATATGAAGAAGTACAATAACTTCATTAGTAAGTTGGTGAGATCTGGTATGAGATGAATAAGTGCTGATGAGGATATTAGTCCAAGGCGAGGTGTACAAGAACAACCAATTCGTGTTTGTACGGGGTGAGGATACGCCGAAGGATAAGGATACAGAGGGGAGACCTAAGGACTTCTGGGTTGCAAGGATTCTGCAAGTAAGGGCAAAGAACGCGCAACATGTGTACGCGTTGGTAAGTTGGAAACTATCACTTGTATAGATGGATACTGACTGTATAGGTGGCATGGTTGTACTGGCCAGAAGAACTACCACCACCAGCAGCCAAAGCTGCAGATCAGTTGAACAAGGATTCGGGCAAGAGGAGATACCACGGAAGCCACGAGCTGATTGCCTCAAATTACATGGATGTCCTAGACGTGCTGTCCTTTGCTGGAAAGGCAGAAGTACACCATTGGCTGGAGGAGGATGACAATCTACAGCACAAGCTGTACTGGCGACAGACGTTCTGCAGAGAAACCCAGGCCCTTTCGGTAAGTTCTGGCTCGCTCGCTTCAAAAAGGGGGTATGTGCTAATGTCGGAACAGAAATTACGGCAACATTGTATCTGCAAAGGCTACTTTAATCCTGAAGTCACCATGTACATTTGCGACAACCCTTCATGTAAAATCTGGCTGCACGACGATCATCTACTCGACGCTATCCTAACCAAGGTGTATAAGAAGCAAACTGGCACAAACGACGGGACGAATGGGGTGGCAAAGGCGAATGGAAAGAAGGGCAAGACTCCTCCATACAAAGGTATCTTCAAAGCGACAATCCGAGAAGAGGACGATAAGCCTCCAGTGGCATTGATCACAGATTTGAGAGCAAACGCGAACCCAAAGACGTGGGAGGAACGAATCGCTTGCCCAGAATGCGACGAACTCCTTCAATGATCGTGGACGAACCGACTATTTTCCCCGCAGATTGTCGAACCACCGTTTGGAGGTTCTCCCTCGGATCATATACGTTATCTGCACTGATGTTCCCGTCTCTTTGACAACGGTGTCTCATTCTTGACAACCGGGACTCAGTCGCAGCAGTTTGCTCTTGCAATAATAAAATCAATTGGACGACAACGATAGTCTCGACAGGATAAGAATTTGGAGAGAGTGTTCGATTTGGCTACCGGACTTTGCAACACGATTTTGCGACTGGCGTTCACGGGTGTGTTTACTTGGCGGCAGCGCTTCTTAAACTTCGGAAATCCGCTCTGTTGTTTCTTTCTTGCACATACTTCATTTCAGTTCGTACTTGACTTTTACTGCTTCTAATGGAGACCGAGGGCTGGAGCGAGTTGTGGTGTGCAGATTCTTTTCTCTGAGAGGGGCGCTGAACCACAATACAGTACGATGGACAGAGAGGAGGACCCTAAATGGCTGATCAACTGTTATTCGCGAGGTGCTGGAGACGCTCTACTCTGCTTAGTCTATACCCTGCTTCGAGGAGGATAAAGGAAGCTGCGGTGGATATGTAACATAACCTGACGGAGCAGCAGGCATAAACACGAGAGATAGAGAAGGTGATGATCATGAGTCAATGGCATGAAGATATAAACCTTTCCCCTTCCCGTCTTCAATCCCCACTGATCAAAACTCCGCGTCTCGAGGTCCTGCCGTACACCCCTCCAAGTGGAGTCCGTTCTGCACTTGACAGCCAAAGCATAAACCTTCCTGCATCTTTGTGGCTGAATTCACTTCTCTAGCTTCAGGCTCGGCACACTTATCCGGTCCAACACCTCGAATTTCCTCGCTTTTCTAGCTTTGAGCCAATAGCAATTTCTACACCAAAACCCTACGAATCCACCGCTCCGCAGCACACATCGGATAGAGATTCTACACCGTCGGCCAAGCTCCGATAAACATGCTTTATACGCCTTCCTCCCTATCCTCTAGCAATGGGCTATTTGCGGCCCAACAATTTTCTCTCTCTTGAAGAGACAAAATAAGCTCCACCATTACCCCACCAGAAAAACTGCTCTCAAAGGTGGGATCCCTCATACCCAACTCGGAATTCCCGAGTCCACAAAATCCCCTTCTTGCATTCTACTTTAAATCCTCCCATTCAGTTTCAAAAATTGCGTGATTTTGAAGCAATGGAAAACAATGCACGACAACTCAATAGTCTACGAAAACCCAAAGCAGCGACCTCGCTCGCTTGATACCGAAAAGGGGCAACACCTTACCGAGAATTCGAAAATCATATCCGAGTCCGGAATCTCGACACCGAGGTCAGGACGCGAAGATGAGTCGATTGAACTATCTTTTTTTGAAGCTTCAAAGGGAAATAATGGGATATTGAGAAGGCTGACGAGGAGATCTAATGAGGGAAAAGAGATTGATACTTCTCCGCCCCCGGACGGAGGCGTGAGGGCTTGGGCTACGGTCGTGTTGTGCCATATGGCGCTTTTTACGACATTTGGTTTCGTACAGTCGTATGGAGTGCTGCAAACGCATTATGTTTCGGCGTTGGGTTTGCCGGCTTCGACGGTGAGCTGGATTGGGAGCTTGTCGGCTTGTCTTATGATGGTGATGGCTACTTTCTCGGGACGGTTGACGGATGCGGGGTATTTCCATCAGACGCTTGCTGTGGGAACGTTTCTTCAGCTTCTGGGATATTTTACTACGGCCGTGGCGATGACTTATTGGCAATTGCTCCTCTCACACGGCGTGTGTATCGGGTTGGGGGGAGGTCTGGTGTTTTGTCCTTGCATGAGCATTGTTGGGACGTACTTCTCGAAATATCGGAGTCTGGCTCTGGCTATTTGTTCTATTGGCAACTCGGTCGGTGGTCTGGTCTTTGCTGCTATTTTGCAGAATATGATCCCAGCGGTGGGGTTTCCTTGGGCGATGAGGACGTGCGCATTCCTCGTTATGGCGAGTATGGTTCCGGCAAACTTGATCCTGAAACCAAGAGTCTTGAAAAGTCAAGACGCACCTTTGGTGGAATTGAAGGCGTTTACGGAGCTGACGTATTGCCTGTTTGCGTTGGGGATGTTTTTCACGTTCCTTGGAATGTGGGTTCCGGTGTTTTATGTAAGTGCCATTTTTGAGGTGGACTTTGCAAGTGGTTTTGACCTTGATAGCTTGGTACCTTTGGACGAGATATCATTCACATGAGTAGCAAGAACGCGTCTTCTCTGCTCCTTCTGATTAATGGTGTGGGTATTGCAGGACGTGTACTTCCAGCACTCGCCGCCCACAGGTTTGGACCATTGAATCTCATGATCCCCCTTACTCTACTGTCAGGAGTGATCCTTTTCTGCTGGGCTGCAGTGAAAGACTATCAGGGCATTCTGGTCTTTGATGTTATCTATGGCTTCATTATGGCCGCTGGTCAAGGCATGTTTCCTCCCTCACTAGGCAGTTTAACCACGGATGTCTCGAGAATGGGCGTAAGAATGGGGATGGTGTTCTCGATATGCGGATTGGCGTTGCTCGTTGGACAGCCGCTGGGTGGAGTGCTGGTGACTGCTGGTGGGGGTAGCTATCTGTATACGCAGATATATTCGGGAACAGCGATGACTCTGGGGTCCATCTTCATGATGGGAGCGAGGATATCGAGTAAGGGCTGGAAGGTTTGGGCGAAAGTGTAGAGTTTTCGAACTCTGTGGACGCCAGTGCCTCGAGTCGAGAATCTTCGACATGCGAGGCTTCCGAGGTGTGGGTAATGGGAAAGGCGTTTGGTTATTACTCAAATTATCTTCATGGAAAAAATATTATTGCAAAATATGACAGCTTTCTAATGTGCGTATGAGGCCCTCTAATGGACAACGTGGGTGATTATAAAATCAAGAAAGGAGCTTTGTGGTCTCGGTCTCTACAATCAGCCTTGTGCTTTGGAAAGGATATGCAAACTTCTATATCTCTATATGAGACAAAATAATGGTTTGGTGTTCATGAAATATCCCTAGGAGTGTACCGTAAATGTCCATCACGCAGAAGGATGTTGTTTTAAAAAAGTACTGCAGAGGATTGTCAGACTTAGCGTCGAACAAAGGCGAGGCTGAGAAACTTTGGGGAAATGTGGGGCATTCGCTTGACACTTCAAACCGCAACCCCTCCATCCACGTCAAGCTCCGTCCTTCATCTCACTTCGCCCTTCAACATTCAAAATGGCAGAAGCCGACCCCTTTGACAGTGCGCTGTAAGTCTTGCTACTTCCCTGCCCAAGCCCATCTCTGACAGATAATACAGCGATCTCCTCCGCCGCCTCGACCCCAAGCACACCTCCGAACACCTAAACTCCCTCATCTCCCTTGTCCCCTCCCTCACAGAAGACCTCCTCTCCTCCGTCGATCAGCCCCTCACTATCGCGCGATGCCGAAAGACTGGCCGAGATTATCTCCTCTGCGATTATAACCGTGATGGAGATAGCTACCGCTCTCCCTGGTCTGGCGAATTCGAGACCCCGCTTGGAGGCACTGGGGTCGGAGGTGTAGATGATCAAGGGAACAATGAGGGGGCAGGCGAGGGCGCAGTACCTAGCGAGAGAGTTAGGAAGATGGAGGTCAGAGCGAATGAAGCTTTCGATGTTTACAGAGAGTTGTATTACGAGGGTGGTGTTAGCAGTGTGTATTTCTGGAACTTGGACGATGGGTTCGCAGGTGTTGTGCTTTTGAAGAAAGGTGAGTCTTGTTATTCGGTCTATACACGTAATCGGCGACTGATTCTGGTTAGTTGCTACACCAGCAGGAAAGAGTCAAGGAACCTGGGATTCCATCCACGTCTTCGAGGCCGTCGACCGGGCTCGCACCGCACACTACAAGCTGACCAGCACTGTCATCTTACATCTCTCAACTGGCAACGATGCTCTAGGCGAGATGGACCTGAGTGGAAACATGACTCGACAAATCGAGAGCGACCTCCCAGTCGAAGACGATACCTCCCATATTGCCAACATTGGCAAGCTGGTCGAGGATATGGAGCTCAAGATGAGGAACCTTCTGCAGGAGGTGTATTTTGGAAAGGCGAAGGATGTCGTTGGTGACCTGAGAAGCATTGCACCGTTGACGGAGGCGAATAGAGACAAGGCGACGCACCAGGAGATGATTAACTCGATGAAGCGGTAGTACGGGGCTTGCGAGCTCTTGTATGCAATCAAAATGGTGAAGTTCGTATCGGACGCAACAACTCAGACTCACTATTTCCATCTACACTTTTTGTTTATGATAAGGCAGCTTGGAAGAAATGATCTGTGTTGGCAAACAGTTGTGTCGATTCGATGACTATCATTCATCGTTGTTTTGAATCTTTCTTGTCATCTCAAGTCCTGAGCGCGATGGAAGTTTCCTCCTTCGATGTCCCAGTCCAATTTGAAAGCTCCAGCCTGCTCCAGCAATCAGACCTCAAGTCAGACATTGCAGATCAGATAACGTGGGAAGCCGCGAACATTATGATTGGGACAAATGTTCCAAAGCCAGACCAAAAACTGTCAAGTTGCTGCTAGTCTACCGAGGAAATATGACACTTCCTCACAGTACCAAACGGCGCAGTACTTGACTCATATTTCGTAGGCATCAACTTCCTCTGACTCACCTCTAGGGCCCTCCAAAATCTATATAAACCCTCCATCTCTCCTTATTTTGGCCTCCTCTTCTTTTCTCCTCATCTTAGTGCAAGGGTTTTACACGTAGCAATGAGAGTCCGCTCGAGATTGTGTTTTTGCTAGTTGAAAACTACAAACCTGACTGCTCCTACTGAACTTTATTGTCGGTAGGGAATTTTTGGAACACAAACTCTCGTAAGAGGAAGGATCCTTTCGTAGAGAATTATCTGGATGGATCATCGTGAGGAAGAGACTTTTGCTTTCCTTCGGAAATGCCTCCTCTCAATCTTGTCTTCCCTCAGCACACGAGCACCTGCAATTGGAATACTACACACATTCCCCAGCACAGGGTCAGAAGTCTTGACAATTATTATCAATGGGAAAATGTCTCGCTCTCGCCGTTACATAACATCAACAATAGCACCATCCCCGTTATCTAACACCTTCTCTCTATATCTCGCAATGTTTCTCGTCCCCACGAACACACATATCTCCCGGCATAAGAACTAGTTTCTTCTCAAAATCCAAGACCTGTCGGAGAACTTCCTTCTGATCCTCGCTTAATAAAAGTAGATGTAAGATTACCTTAATCAATCCCCACGACATGGTACTAAAAGTAAGATTACCTCAACAAGGAACAGTGAGGCTGAACTCGTCATAGACTCAGGACCCCTAGACCAACCAGGTACAGCATCCTGCAAGGTCCAAGGAACATGCGAATGGTGGTTACGTGGTACGGCATCGGGTATTTATCTCACATCGGCCTCGACCACGCCTGTCTTCCGCTGAAGACGAAGTTTCACATTGCGAGACCATATGTCTAAGACAAGTATCCACAAGCATCCAACATGAAATCTTGTACCGGGATTCACAACAGCTTGGCTGTCATTCGTCTAAGTTCCGAGATGAATCAACGTCTGCTCGGTATGGGAAAAGAAGATGTTGAAACTTGAAACGAACAAGTAGGTAGATATTGATATATGGTAATTAAGTAGGTGTTGATAGTATATTAAAAAGTCATACCTCCGTACGTCCTTGAACCTTCCCCTAATCGGCCGTGATATCTCTATTAATACAGTGAAAAAAGTGATCATGTATACATCCCTCCAGCAGTTGACTGCCGTCCTCGCAATGCAGAACAAAAGAAAAGTAAAATAAAGGTAACGTGGATATCCGCGATGGAATGAAAAACGTGCGTGAGCCGGTAGAAATCGACTCGAAAAGGTATCAATCTGTCCTCGTTCGTAGCCCTCGTCATCGTTAATCATATCTTGTGTGCGGTTTTGGGTTTTTGGTTGCGCCGTCAAATGCTTCCCTTCGTACTGGCATGACTGTCATCGTCCCTCATACATCATCCTTCCCTAAAAGAAAGAGCGTAAACTCAAGTTCACTTTGCGACTGGCCACCATCCTATTCGGGTATAGCTGTCGATCATCCCCTGTACAAGTTCTTTGGTGATTACAGGCTTCTCATACTTGAAGCTCAACACCTTCTCGAGTCGACTGCCATCCATACTCAAATCCGTATCTTTAAGCAATTCCTTCTCCATGAATGGTGTCAGGGGTCCTGGTCGTGTGATTCCCGCCTCCTCAAGCAATTCTGCCCATGGCCCAAGGACTTCATCGTTCACGTCATCCACCACACTGTCCATATTCAACCTGGCGAAAGTACTGATCAGTTGTCCTTGGAAACCTGTCTGAATGCCGAATATTTGACCAATGATTTCTGCCATGGTTCCTTGAGATGTTTGACCCTTGTCGACCATGTTGAAGATGGGTATCTTGCCCATGGTCTTGGCATCCCAGTTGGGTTGCTTCTGCACCGCGTACCAGTCCGCAATAGCCCAAAGACCTCGAGCCACATCTGTGATATGTACCGTATTGACTCGGAGATCCTTCGTCCAAAGCCATTTCAACTCCTCCTGCAGATGCTGGTAGACGCGAGCAAGACAGAGACCGGTTGAGACAAATTGAGATGCATAGTCGCCATAGACATGGGCGAGTCGGACAATAATGAGATTCAGCCTGTATACCCATGGTCAGCAAGCTCATCGTAAAGATGAGACGAAAGTGGACGTTCCACTTTCATCTCATGTATGAAGCGGTAACACAGATGCAGAGGTTTGGATGGGATCTGCAAAACCACATACCCTTCAATCTTTGCCAGCTGTTCCTCTGCCTGCAGTTTGAACACAGCAATCTTGCTCCATGGCTTCAGCTTATCTCCCTCCTTGCTGGGCTGTGAGTCTGGCTTGTACACCATGCCGGTACTGAGCTCCACGAACGCCTTCACACCCCGCTTGGCTGCCTCCTGCCCTATGGCAATACTCAATGCCAACGAGCGTACCTTGTAAACCTCGTCATCTTGTGAATATCTCGTCTCTCCACCACAGTTGAAGACATAGTCCCATTGCTTGCCATTCGAACGGTCGAAGATGCGAGGCAGAGATTCTGTGTTGAGAGGTGATTGTCAGACTAGTGAACTCAATCGGCGCAAGCCTGATGATGAAGAGATAGAAGAGGAGGGAGCATACTCTCGTTACTTGCATCTGCCTGCATAAACTTCTCCTTCGAGCATGCCTCCTCGAACTCTGGTGCCAGCCATGCCAATTGTGGTAACACCTTGTCCACGATCCGCACCTCAGATGCCAAGTTGTTCTTGTGAATGTACAGTGCAAGATTCCGTCCAATGTAACCCAAACCGCCAACGATGAGGACTGCGGGCTTCTCAGCCATCGCGCTCTATGATGATAAAGGAGTGGAAGACACGAAGTGTCGAAGCTGCTGTGTGCGGATTTGCTGCTCGGTGGGTCGCGTTGACCAGCGGCGGGGAGTCTCTCGAGATATCAGAAGATGGAGGATCAGTCCTGGGATCAGAAAGTAAAAACAAGGGACGTGTATGAAGAATTGCGGAGTTTCTGAGTCAATGCAGCTGTGAGGCGTGGAAGGTTGATCAAGTGTGCAATTGATTTATATGCTCGGGCCTCCTCGCAATTTGGAAGGTAGGGGTCAGATGGAAGGAGGGTCTGCTATCCCAAGTTTTCCCAACCGCAACAGCACAGGCA
>FJOG01000001.1:2250610-2276266 GCA_900073065.1 Phialocephala subalpina
GGGACCAGTGCAAAATCGCTGTAAACCTAAACATCCACCCCATCACCAGCCTGCATCTCAGACATCTCAACGCCACAAGTCTCTCCATGGCAGTCGAGATTCTCTCCGAAGAGCTGCAGGACTTGCTTTCTTCGACTCTTGAGAAGCTGAGAGCCATCTCTTTCCTATTCCAGATAGCTTGAAAGAACGACGTGCAGCCGCCTCCTCTGCACACGCCCGTCCCGGACACAGCCAGATTGCCCTGGACAATCTCAGCAACAACTTGAGCCTTTCGCAATCGATTCCTCATCAATTCCTCATTCCTCATCTACGTGTTACGAGTCATTTTCTTGATATTCAGGGGCCAAGGCATGCCGAGCAGAACTGCCTTCTAGAAGCTTTTGCCCTGCAGTGGGGGTTTTCTTAGTTGCCGCGATGTGTGGAAGCACCCGCATCGACTCCTTGCAACTCGTTGGTCGTGTCGTCTTTATCATAGCCGTCCACCGTCGTTGTGCCATGCAAACAATAAAGTTTCGGCGGCTTAATCTCCGCCCGAGAAGAAAGGGGGCCCAAGTCGAAGTAACACCGGCAAGAGTCGCGTTTGCAAACTCTTCTCTCATCCACACACCTCGGCAGGAATCTGGTTGTGTTGTCTGCAGAATAAACCAACATTGGCAGGTCGGCGCCCTAGTGCCAAGGCCGATCTCCTATCATTCCTCAAAAGCAAGAGCATCTCGGGTTGACGGCCCATGCAGGAACAATCTTGAGTCTTGCATCCGTCTCACCCAAAATCCCAGAGTTCAACATGACCTCAAGCTCACAAGACCCTGTGGCCTGGAACCCAAAAAAGAAGTCATCGTCCGGCCCCCGTCATGCAGCTCGCATGCAAGTCATCTGCAGTCATTCAGCCTGGCACCATCACATCCATCACCTTGTTAATTTATCCTTCCTGGGCTTCTCCCGTGCTTCGGATGCTTCTGAAACAATTCTGCTGCATCGTCTCATTCCTCGTCTGATCAGCCTGTTTTCGCACTTGGAATGAAGATGAGACGAGAACCCCCACTCCACACCTATTTTCGTCTGCAAGAGTTATGTTTCGTTCGTTGTATGGGGTAGGAAATCATCGCGAGATTGAATTTGACGTACGGAGTGTTGCATCCGTTAATTTGAAATCTCAACGCTTCTCTTCAGATTCCTAACGCTGGGCTTGGACCGAAATTCTTTTGTGTTAGCCAGCCGTCATTTGACCCTTGGGTTTGAGTACCACAACCAATGCTTTAGCCATCAAGTTCGAAAAATGTAGGAAATTCAACAAAGACCAAGCTCATCTGGAATAGAACCCTCCATAAGTTACGTGTGCCACAACCAATACTTTGGATGAGCGTTGATGAGAAAGACTCGTCCAAACACCAGGTCCAAAAGTAGTCAAAATTCAACAAGACGAAGCTCTTCTGGAACAGGATCTCCAGAGAACAGACTCTTTGAAATACCATGAGCAAAACACTTCGTACTCCAGACCACACACTCGAAATTTCCAAGTAACGAACAACATATATATAGTAGCACTTAGCTCGACAAGTTTCAATAGAAAACTTGCAAAGGATCCAGCCAACACTTCGCTTTGGAGGAATAAACATGCCTTCTGTATCTAGGGTATTTACAATCGCCATCCCTCAATCCTTATCACACCCAAAACCATTCATCTAAAATCCTTTACCATACCCATTCAGACTGCTCCTGGGACCGGCGCTTCAATGTCCTTAACGCCTCCCGAGAACTACTACCATATCATGCATAATCCATCATCTTATCGTCGCTCATCACCCATCACTCCACGTATCATCTCCTCTCATCCACCTCCTCATCATCAGCAGGCTCGACTCTCACTAATATCTCCTCCAAGAGTCCCTCAAGGAAGACATCAACATCCTTGCCCATACCGACTGGTTCCTGCTTGTCCCAGTGATCAATCTCCTTGCAGACATGTGCTAATTTGTACACCAATTTCCGCAATTTCTCATGGGCTGCTTGTGCTCGTTGTTGTTTGGGAGTGGTGCCTGTACCACGGAAAGCTTGCTGAAGACGATATTGCCTTCGTTTCAAAGCCTCTTCTAGGGCAGGAAATATCACATCGTTGAGTGCGTCAAGCTCACCGGTAGGACTCGCAGGTGTTGGGGATGGCATGGATGTTGGTGCTCGAGAAGACTCAGATGAGAGACTTTCACGGGAAGGGGTGTTATCTCGTAGTTTTGAGGGTAGGGCTGGTAATGGCTGTTGGCCAAGCTGTCTTGGATTGATGTTCTGAGAGGACTGATGCTGGTGCAATGGAGGTGGTGGTGTGTGTTGTTTGGAAGGGCTAGTAGATGCTTGATTTGTTACTTTTTGCAGAGGTTGGGCATATCCACGGAATGGAGGTATTTCAGGCAGCTTGATGGGGCCGAGCTTTGGTAAAGGCTGCTGAGTCAGTGGCCGAATAGGTTCCGTGACTTGTGCAGTCTGTGGCAGCAACGGGGATGGAGCTAGTGCTGATCTTGGTGGTTGTGGAGAAGGCGTTGATGACATATTTAGGAAACACATGTCTCTTTGAAGCTGTTCTTGCAAGGAGCGATCATAATCAGGCGAATCAGTGTTCTGTTGGTAAAAGAGCGGCTGCTGACTCGCTCTTGGGGTATCGGGTGCAGTAGTCCTCTGCTTTTCTGGTGATGGAGGAAGAGGGACCTTAGAAGGAGAAGTGGGTGGCATTTGGGGAACAGGCCGTCTTTGTGGTGATGCTTGGCGTGTTGTAGCTGAGATTGGAGAATGCATAGCTTTGACGGTATCGGCGTTAGAAACATACCCAGAATCCTTTGGTTTTTGGGGCGACGAGCTTCGTGGTCGCTCGGCATAATCGTCTCCACTTTCCGAGGACCTCGAGGATCTGGCGTTGGTTGCAGACTCTCCCATAGCGTTTAGACCTGCTCTACCAGTGTTTCTTCCTCCCACAGGTCTGATGGTACCAAAGTCCCAGAGATCCTCGTTCACTGGCATAGATCGTGGGGGCTCCTCCCGTTCATCGTCTGAGTCCTCGTCACCGCTCTTGTGGTGGACAGCCCATCTTTCGTATCGCTCAATCAGTTCTGTTAGATACGAAGTCTTCTTTGCCCGCCTCACAAAGGGATGCTTCAAAAGCTCTCTTGCACTAGGTCGTTTCCTGGGATCCTTTTGAAGGCACAGTTCCACGAATTCCTTGAAGGCCTTTGAGAAATTACCTTCCAGCTCCGGAGGCGGATTCTTGGGTATTAGAAACAAGACTTTCATGGGGTGTATATCCGAGTAAGGAGGCTCGCCATTGGCTAACTCAAGAGCCGTAATTCCAAGTGACCATATATCTGCCTTGTGATCATATCCAGACTGCTTGATGACCTCAGGAGCCATCCAGAACGGTGTACCCACAAACGTATTCTTCTTGGTCATTGTTGCCGAGAGTTGCCCAGAAACACCAAAATCTGCTAGCTTTACTTGACCGTTGGAGCCAAGTAAGATGTTGGCAGCTGCAATAGCAATTAGCACCACGTATCTACTTGACTCGAATGAATCTCTTACCTTTGATATCTCGATGTAGCTTCTTGTCGGAATGTAGGTATTCTAGGCCGAAAAGGAGCTCCCGTATGATGATCGATATGTACTCTTCCCCAATAAGTCCTGGCTTCATCAAGTCTCCGCAGCTTCCACCAGAACAAAACTCCATGACGATCCATAAGTCCGAACCCTTCAGATATGATCCATAGTATTGCGTGACGTAAGGCGAGTGTAGTTCGGACAGAATGGAGATCTCTTGGACAATATCTTCGACTTCGTCTTCCGCGTTCTCGACATCAATGACCTTGATCGCAACAGCTTGGCCGGTGCGCTTGTCCACCCTATACTCTGTTAGCTGAATTGCTTCAAGATTTCTGGAGATACCTACCCTTTATAGACCTTGCCAAAGCTCCCACCGCCTAGGGACAATGAGCTTTGCTACACAGACTGGGAAGAGGACAATACAGTACCTATGCAGTTCTGCTTGGTATACAGTGTCTCTGGGTCTATATGGCCGCTTGCCATTCCACCACCGCTTGCCATTGTGTGTGATGTTGGCCTTCAGAGGATTTCCAAGCGCAAGGAAGAGAAGCTCGTTGTGGTGTGGGCGTGTATAGCTGTGTATGCTGGGATTACCCCGATGTTTATTGGCAAGGATGTTGTCGCAGAATTTGCTGGTAACGGCCACAATGGAGAGATGAGATCGAGACTCAAATGCATGAAGACAGAGCGACAATCAGCCGAGCTCGTGAATATTATGCTAGCGACGCAGCTGAGCTCGTTCCCTTGTCGAAGCGGTCGTTGTGGTGATGGTGGGGTCGAGGCCAACCTTAAGATCCCGAGGACGGAAATGTACAGTACCACCACAACCAGACAATTAACAAAGCTGTAAAGCGGAACTTACTCTCGAAAACTTGTAGATTCTCTTGAGCTCCAGTCTCACAGCTGAAAGAAAAGGCGATGCAGCGGTTGCTAGGAGGCCTTGGAATGTGGAAGAGTGGAAATCAGGTCCGTGTTTCAATAATCGCGGGGAAGGCAGGTACGATAGGGCACAAAACAAAGGGGCACATTCAGGTACACTCGGGAAGATCTTGATGTTCGATCCGGTGAACAATATCCATTTATCAAAGAGGCGTCTTCTGGTTCTGCTTTTCTCGGAAGAATAATAACGGGATGTTTTGTTGTGATCTTACGCAAGGTCGCTTCTCAGCCAATCACTAGCAATGTACTGATCTGTTGATTGCAAGGGCCTGAACACTTCAAAGCGCGACACAGTCGCGGTCATGGTCACGCCGATGCTGCAGACGTGGGTTGGATTTCTCGCAAATCACACTGGAACCCGGTAGGGCTACTGGGCACGCGTAACACAAAGTTATTGGACACAAAGGTTTGTGTGTTCACTCTATGCTCAATATTGCATGCGTCCGTCTAAATGCCATGGAGAGGGCTCCAAAGGAAAGGGGTGGCAACGCCCTCCACCAACCATATACAGTCCCTCAAACCCGAATTCATCATCTGCAAATGGACCCGGAGGGGATACCAAGGTGAAGAGCTGCTCATATCATAACGCCGTGAATGATGTGAAGAGCTACCAACCAAATAGACCTAATCCTCGAGAAACTCCACCATAAGCGTGCCATTAGCAAGCCCAGCGTTCTGAACTGTCTCATCCAGATATTCGAGTAGGTCGTCTTTCCCCATCCCCTTGATATCAAATCTAACGCCTTCCTTTCCCTCCAGAGGTTCTGCCTTAAGCCATTCGAAGATGCGGCGCACTGTCTCGTCCGTACGGAATCTCCTAACCACTCGACCAGTAGGATGTCTGAATTGAATGCGGACAACACCAGGGCCAGCCGCGGGCTCGATATGGGGATTGTTGGAAGGAATTTGTGAGAAGGGTGAAGCAAAAGAAGCACCACCATTACCATTCGTGCTTTCTGTTTCTTCGGCCTCCTCAGTCTCCTTTCCTTTACCCTTGCTGACATCTCCGAAGCTCTTCGTAAGCTCATCTGGATCCTCACCCTTGGGGCCACCTCCTCCGTTGGTAGCAAGACTATTTTGCAGTGCCAGATCAAGCATTTCCTCCTCGGTAAGTCGGTCGACATCAAGTGATTTTGCCTTCTCTGGCTTGCGTCTGGCGACTGGGTTCTTCTTCGTAACGTCCAAGCTATATCGGTCAAGGAATTCAACCAGCTGCATCAGGAAGTCGCCTGCCTCCGGAACTGGTGGGCCAGACCAAACCTTTACTTGCTCTCCAGTCCTGGGATCAACAATAGCAATGTGGGGATATGCATCTGGGCTGTCCTTGAGGGGGAAATAGTAGTTGATATATGATTGTCCACGAGGATCGTCCTTCCCATATTGTATGAAGATGAAGTTTTCTCTCACAAGCTCTTTGATGCCGTCGTGCTTCCAGATATCTCTATTTAGTTGTTGACATTCGAATAAGGCAAGATCTTGAACGTTGACAAGGATCCACTTCGTTTCCTCTTTACCCTGGTCTCTAGCAGTGTCCCACGAAACTTGGCGCATGAGCTCGAAAGGCGGTCGGAACAGCTCTGCAAGGCGGGCAGCTTTTGATGATTGTTCGGAAGCTCCTCCAGTAGCTTGGGCTAAGGCTTCACGGCGCGCTGAGGGGTCGGCAGACTCGTCCCAGATCGAAGGCACTGCTCTCTGATTGAATACTCCTGGGCGACCTGTGATTTATTAGCATTTGTACAAGATCCGCAGCAAGCCCCATACCTGACCCCGAAGCCCCGCCTTGTCGTCTGGCTCTCATCTGTTGCAGTACTGCAGCGTGCATATCATCTTGGTCCCCCCAACCTCCATGTGCATCAACGAGAGTCTCTGTCACACGGCCGATGGGTGCCCTAACACCCTCCGCGTCGAAACCTGCACTAGCATCACCACCCGCGTATAGTTCTTCCTGCATTCTCCGTGCCATAGCTTCATCATCTTCGTAGTCGGCCGCTCTGGCTACAGCTGCAGCGTGTGATGTATCATCCTCGCTTTCTTCGTCGTGATCCAAGTCCATGTCATCGTCCGAATCGTCTTTTGCCGCGGGTTGTTGGGGTGCTGGTCTGCTAGCATGGGGAACTTCTGGTCGGGTAGATGTAGGTATTGGAGGCGCTGATGGTTCGCTGGCCGTCGCGAGATCAGGAGAGTCGAAGTATAGCTGGATAGCCTGCTCGGCGATGTTGTCGGTCAAGCCCAGGTATCTTCTAGCAACCTCCGCGTTCGTATCCGTGAAGGCAATAAAATGATCGATAGACTCGTCCATCTTGGGCAGATCGAGGGTGAAGGGTTGTGGCCTCCGTTATTCTTGAAAATGTGGTGGCAAGTCGAAGTCGAGATCGAATAGAGGGGTCTAACTGACGTAGGCCTTGAGGGATCGTGGGGTGGTTGCAAGAAGTGCAGATGATCAGCGCAAGAAATAGAAGCGCTCACGCGGGCGAGGGGATCGTAAATAAAGAGTCAGAAGTTGGACGTAATTCACACAGACCATGTAGTCATCGCGTGCCTTGGTGAATCTGTTTCATTTTGGAAAGAGAACGAAATGGAACTGCAAGAGGTAGCCCGTTCGCGATGGCACAATCGCGGAACACGATAAGAGTCACGTGGATTACTGTGGACTCGGGTGCCAGTGCGCCACACCTGGGCAGTCTTCTATTCACTTTCAATACTGGTCAAATGAATGATAATTAGTCCTGTGAAGAATTGTCGAGTTCCGTGCCAGGAGTCGACCCAATGGCAAGTCTCTAGGGTAAAATTTGTCCTCTGTTATTCAAATTGTCCATGTTTCGAATATGAGAAGTACCACAACGCAAGGGGAGATGCTAAAATCTGGGGAACACATTGATTGTACAGAGAAAACGTGTCAAGGTCTGGGAAAGAGATTGTGACCTGGTTATTTCTGTAATATCCCAAGCCTTAGAGACACATTACCCCTATTTGATTTCTCGCTTATGAGAGCCGTGACAACCCCACTACTTAACAAGAGATCGACGAGTTCCTGAGCAGTAACAAATATGGAACATGCATTCACATCAGCATTGTGAAAAATATGAGGGTAGATATACATAGAGCGGCAACAATTTTTGATAATTGATCGGGTATCAAAAGCCTGAAAGATAATGCGCCTCCCAATGCTTTCATCTAAAACCGTTTCGCGTCTCCATTAATCATACCTGTCGTCCTCGTATGCTGGGGCATCTGCAATAACCCATGTCATGAGTCTAAATGATAAATCGTTGCCCGCTTTTCTCTATCTCTTCTATCCAATCCACAGAATTCGCGTTGCCTATTTCCATCGTAGCAGAGCGTTGCTTCTCATATAGCTTCTGAAGTAGATTCCTTATGCTTTCGGTGCTGCCCCGAGACTCGTGCTGCTCTACAGCAAGAAGAAGATCCAAAACCATCCGTTTCTCTCCTCGATCTTTGGTTGCAAATCCTGCCATGAATAGGGGGAACACAACGAGTCGGATCTCGTAACTCTTCTCGGACAGTACCATGCGAGCCGCTTCAATGATCTCCCTTGAGCGAGTAGCGATTTGTTGTTCGTCTAGCATCGGGTCATTCAATTGGCTAGGAAACATACTGGTATGGGTATAGATCACACAGGCGCGATATAGCATGTACGACTGCGGTTTGTTGTCAGGAAAAACTCAAATTATTTAGGTCAATAATCACATACCAATTGGATACAGAAGAGTACTCTAGGGGGCAGCGACTTGGATCCGCTGTACCAAGGCCAGGCAGCAGGATACTGGGCATTCCAAGTCGAGTCGTATTGGTAGATCAAGTTTTGCAGGTTCTGGATGCGCCTTCGACGGGTATTCGAGAACGCAGACTCCGAGGCAGCTGAAGATGAGGGTCCAAGGCGTCTTTGTGTTTCCTCCGCTCTCATTTCTCGTGCTTGTTGGCCAATCCGGAATGCCAGCAAAAGGACTTCTTGATGCAATTTGATGAGTGATGGGAAGTAAGCTTGCTCTTCAGGCAAAAAGACGGAGGGGGCTTGGGACCTTGTAGAGATTGAGGATAAGGGCTGCGACAGACTGATCGTGATAAGAGGCAGACATCGCTCGGGAGAAGGGACCAGATTTTCTTTAATCAATGTTTCGGTGAAGAGTCCCGTGCCGCCCATGCTTAAGAGTGTGTAGACGTCGATGAATGCAACATACCACACAATGAACTCGTAAGGCTCCACAGTGTTCGATTGTCGTCGAAGTCTGATAATTCTCAACAGTTGGCTGCTATGGTGTTCCCAATATGTCGTCAAGTCGCCATAAAGAGCTGCAGCAATCTCGTACAGAAGTAAGATGAAATGCGTGAAGAATGCGCCGTCCGAATACGACTCCTCGGAGGATTGGACCTTGATCTGAAGTGCTGGAATTACTTGTTGATAGTGCTCCAAGGCATCTGTGGTGTGAACTCCTCTCTGGTGTGCCAATGTTAGTTCGGAGAGGGCCATGATTGCGTGGAAAAGCTGGGAAAGTTAGCCACGGTGTAGCACACACATCAGCAACAGCAACGAACCGGTGGATAAGTCTTGGCTTCGATTTCAAATACGTCCTCATCTCCATCTCCATCTGGCCTTTCCCTTTTGAATATCTTTTGCGAAAGTGTTCTCCTGTAGTGCTCTAAGAGGCCGGCATCTCTGTCTCCGGAGGGTGCAATGTCAAGCTTCGATGTATTCTGCTGGGAGGTGCTGGAACGACGACTGGTGCTAACCTCATGAGAAGAATGCGGCCTTCGACTAAGTGAACCTGAATATGCGATTGGCGAAGGTGCATTGGTAACGAGCCTAAATGAATTTATGGATCCTCTGCGACTCGTGTCATCAAAACTCTGCAGTATGACAGTATTGGGATCTTCGTCATCCCCAAGATAGTTTTGTGACATTCCAGAAGTCTCGTTGCTTCCATCTTGGCCAAAGTGCACCAAGCTCTGCCCACCTCCTATCATCGAAAGACCCCCATCTCTGTATTCCGGTAGTGATGCAAAACTCCTAGGATTGGTAATGACATGGTAAGTTCCAGGTTGATGCATTTCAGCTTTCTTCTCTCTGTCTTCATCGGTCGTTAATGTTTGAAATGGCGGCAATAGATCCTCTTCTGAATCTTGGCGTCTTGTCTCTGTATTGCTAGTACGGGCTGTTGATACAAAAAATCAGTGAATACCTTATACCTAAAATCTAGACGAGTATACGTACAGCTCCACACGGAACTTCCAACAATGGATACTTCTTGCATTCGCTCCACAATCCTTGGAGTGTCATCCCTGAACGAAAGTCGAGGATTGTAATCGCTACATATCAACAAGTTTCAGCACGGCACTTAGAGAGGTGAGATATCAGGTATCGTCATACCATTCGTGACCCAGCCGGACGCATTGCTGTGTTCTTGTTAGCACTCTGATGCATTTACATTGCAGAGTTTTCAACTTACCCCACAAGCGGGCCGCTGTTCATCGCATTTTACTTCTGTGCTGGCTTTAGCAGTTGGTTCCCGAAAAGCAAAAATGCAGGAGCAGGGACAGACTTCGAGTTCGACATGTCCTACGGCATTTTTGTTAGTTAATGCCAACATTGATCGGAGTTTCATACCAGCACCCGCTCCTAGATCTCGGAGGTAGTCTGTTCCTCCGAGACTCAGATGGCACGTCCCCCAATGCTGCTTGAGTTCCCAATGATGGCCCACCATCATATCTAGGTGCAATGGCAGGCAGTCGAGTTTGTTGTCCTCCTGACGCGGAAGGACGTCGACTCTGCATCTGCGAAAATGGTTATCGGCGACGAGGACATTCGAGAGGGTGCTGCATACAGGGAAGAATGGGGTACATGTCAGCATATTTCCATGAATGGGTCTCAATAGCTTGAGATGGACATATGGAGATATGTATTGGATTTGGATGAAAGCACAAAGGCGTGTTCGAACTTCTAGAATTGGTTCAGATGGTTCCAGACTGGAAAATACTTCTTCAAATGCCATGAGCAGGCCCGGCAAAGATTTTACAGTTCAGAAAGTGTAAATTCTTCAAGCCTCAGTGTTTGAGAGCTTTCGGGGTGCTCCGCCGGACGTGACGATGGTACGAATTAGGAGCACATTAGCCCTTAATTGACTGCTGTGCTAGACCGTTAAGAGGCGATACTCAAATTCCTGGGCCAAGAGCCACAAACTTTAGTAATGCGAGGCTGAGCGCATCTCTTGCTGGTGGCACTTGGTTGGACATCCCTATCAGATGCTGGCGCGCAGAACTCCCCCGCGATCCCAACAATCAACAAAGCTTCTCATGGAGCAAGAACGGACTACGGGCAAGAAGTCCATCATCGGAATAGCTCTGTCAGGGGTAGCAACGGAGCGCGTCTCGTCTGCTGGTATGTGGACATGGCGTTCGTACTTCTAAACGCCAATCACATGAAGTATGTCAAGCAAGTAGCGTGCTATGCCTGGTTCGGACAAAATCGGGGACTGCTTTGGCAAGCATTATATGAAATCATCGGCTAGAGCATGTTGCGCTGCAGACTATGCAATATGGGTGCAAAGTATCTGGCTACACTAGTACTCTCGGTCTCGTTCTCAAGGATCCCATATGAGAGCTCGATCCTGGTCTTGATAAACAATCCTCGAAAGGCATCCGCGAATAATGCGCAAATGGATTTCTAGATCTTAAGAAAGTCCCATTCGTGAAATGTGTTTGGTCCTTCGAGGACGTGCTAGCGCCGGGCTTGGGGTCTCTCAATTGAAGTTTCTATTCGATGGTACCCCCGAAAGCTAGCCAATGAGCCAATTGGTCGTACCGGATCTCTCGAGACGAGCCCTTGAATATGGAGGCAAGGGAGAGTTCTTGACTGCCCAAGTTAACCTTTGTGTTCCAAAATGATGGCGATCGCCAGGGAGGTGTCCAATCAAGATGCAGAAGCAGGAAAGTCAGGAAGAATTGAGTGACTTTTTCTCTGAAATGTCAACATTGCGTTTTATTGAATCATCAAGCGACACATCTGAACTTCTGACCAAGTCTAAGTCGTTTGCGGAGCACCTCATCGGAATATTGACTCCAAATTGCTCTGAAAACGAACTATAGTTAAACGCTTTGACGCTTCTAGATCGACCGTCTAGCAGCGGGTGGCTAGCCATATTGACGAGGAAGTGTTGTTCTTAGACACCGCAAACCTGGTACGTAAGGACCCTCTTCTCCCCCTCTTCCGGCTTCATGATGGATGTCGGAGGGAAAGCATCGTGTTCATAAGAGATTGAAACGCTGATGACGACATGAACGTCGACAAACATGAAGGTGTTGCGTACGCACAAACCAAGACGAAAGTGTTTATCGGACCTTTCTGAATTAAATGTGTTCTAGACCTCCAGCTAGAGGTAGTCTAGAATGTTAAGAGGGCGACTTCCTTCCCGAGTGGGTTCATCAACAATGCGATCTGGAATATAACGCTGCCCCGCCTTGTGCATCACGGATGCGTCTCCGCTCTAATTTTTCAGGACTATTCCCAGACACGCAAGTAATAGTAGGGGTCTTCGGTAAATGGGAGCCTAAAAGGAGCTTCACAGACCATGGCTTTTGTGAGCCTCGGAAATCTGTCAATAATTATTTGGAATGAGCCCAACAATCGAGCCGAAAAATTGAGCGTTGGGTCAAACCCTTCTCTGCGCAATTAAGGTTCTTGGTCCATTCCCGCAAGCTGTTGGATACAGACTCCAGAGTGCGACGGAGATTGGTGGCTAGGCTCCAAGATCCGGATCTTCCCCTTGGTATTTCAAGATTCGGGGTGTCTGGACATCTACTGTGTGTGATCCATGGCCTTGGTTCAGCATTTGGAAAGTGGACGGGAATTTTAAGAACTATGAGGAGGTTAGCTTGGCCGATGCGGTGATGTACTTTAATTTAACGAAAGTAGATATGGCAGATCTGTCTCCGGTTCTGGCGGAATATCCCCAATTGCAACACTAGCCGTCTATGAGTTGCTGGAGTAGCCTCATCAGATGCCATGCATCTTTATTGGCATGCCGCAGAGCTTGTCAGGTATCTTCATCAGCCTTGTCGGCGTTGACATGGGATGATAGGTGGAGAGCTTGGATTCGATCTTGCTCGAGTAGGATGTAAGGTTTACGATACATAATTTGAGGCGATGAGAGGAGGCAATGCGTGTCATCATATTTGGCACTACGATAAGCAAAAGTCATGCAAGCTCGACTTCGGACTGCTTTTGATCTCAAGTTTGTTTTTCCCAAGCTAGAATTCGAGGTGAATGGACTCGCTGTTGTTGCCTTGCTGCCTAAGGCCCCCATGTATTTGGGTCAACTTCGCCTGAGCGAAGGCAAACGACGACACGAGTCCATCGAAGGCACGAGACATTCGCAACTCGCTTTTCGCTGCTTATGCTTGATGCTGTTACCTATTTGCCTCTCATTGATTTCATAAATTCTTGCACACATCTATGAGCGTAATGTTCCGTCCTGTCAACATCTTTCAACTCCACCGTCAAGATGTCTACAGAGGCCCGGGAGCTAGAGCTTTGCGGCAAAGTCGAGATGCGCATTGCGCTCGCGAAAGACGACAAACTTGAGTCCTTACTGAAGATCTATCTATCACCTTTGCTTCTCAAATTGGGCAGCGAGTACCCAGCAGTGCGAAACAAGGTCAGCACCATCACCATCACGTGCTCTGTACAATACCTGACTCTGGACATAGGTTGTCGAGATATGTCAGCATGTCAAGATTCGACTTGCAGGAAACAAGTTTGTGGGGTAAATCAAACGAAACGCCTTTGGCTAATCTATCGTAGGGATATTGTTCTGCCTGTGGCTGCCCTGCTAGGGCAATACAAAGAAAATCCTCAATCTTCGATGATTCGACATTTTGATCTAATGTTCATACAGCAAAGCATCGGAAAATTGAGCTCGACGGTATGTAACTCTGCAGTATGAGAATACATTGCTCACAAGATGAAAGGAACAAATGAACCTTATCCCAACAGTACTGCATGGATTGGAGACAGACGCGGGAAAGCCAACCTGTGCTACAATATTCAATCTCTTTCTTCGACTCCTGCCGCAACTTCGACTGCCATTGCGTGGAAGCAAAGAGGACACAGAATTGCGCCACCAACTCGGGCTTGACGAACACGTTGAAGATGCAAAGTTCGTGGCGTCCTGGTTTGCAAAGCTCATGCTTCTAGTTGTAGTACGGTCTACCGCCAGTGGGGTGACTTGCCCTGGCCTGACGGTTCAAGAATATGAATTTCTGACTCTCAATGGCAAGCTAACGACTTGGGATCCGTCGTCTGACGAAGGCTTGAACTTAACACAGACAAAGATCCTGGCCCTGGCCTTCTTAACGAGTGGCGCTTTCACAGACGATGAGCGATTCTTACCGTCTCTGTTCGCATCGGGCGATGCTAATAGCAGGATTTCTGGCATCGGGGATGACTTGTTGAAGCGGTCTACAGTGTCCCTCGAGGAGCCAGACACCATTCGCAACCTGTTACAGCTATATTTTACGCTAAAGGCGCCATTACAGACAAAATTATTGGTAATTTTGACCAAGTCTGCTGCATCTACGACCTTTCCAACACAAATTGTTCGTATTGTGCAAGAAGCACTGTCTCCACACGATAACACCAACCTCCCTGCGCCAGGTCTGGAGACTGTCAAATTTCGCAATGCCTTGTTCAATTACATGAATTGGGTTTCCCGTATAGCATCCAAGTCAGATTTGGCACTTGTTGCACCTCAGTTGGTTGGGTTCCTGCGAGGATACATTGAAGATCAAGGCTGGCCAGTTCCGCATGAGAGATCATCAGATGCTGCTTCTCTGCGAGCTTTGGCATACGAGACTTTGGGATCGCTAGCGAAGACTACACCTTCCATTGTGGTCGAAAAAGACTTGTCAATTGTACGATGGTTGTTTAGGTCGCTGACAGAGGAAGGATCCTCTGACAGCATCTTTGTTAGCATCGAAGGGGCTCTAGCAAGCCTCTTAAGCGCATTTGCCCCACCCCTCGATCCGGCGCTTACTAAAGAATTGCAACTTCTGCTCCTACAGTATATGACACTCCAAGAAGGGGACAAAGTCGTTAGGAGTGCTCGCTTCGCGACTGTACGCTGGGCAAATCGTTGTCTCGCATATAACGATGTTGTGGCGAGATGGATCGATGTACTTGCTTTAGCAGGCCGGAGTGATGAGCGTAGCGATGTTGTGGAAGAGGGCAAGAAGGGTCTTGTAAGTCACACAGTCATCGTCGAGCACAGTCTACTGATCTGACACGATACTCAGGATCCTTACTGGTATCGACTCCTCAATTCGACTCCGGCATCCTCTAGCTGCCCCCTACCGAAATGGAATGACATGGTCAAAGTGTTCTTTACCTCACAAAGCATACTGGAGAATTCCAGCGTCGCAAATAGCATGAAAAGTGGTATGGATGTGGATGAAGTTTCCGTATTCGGAAATTTCGCTGGTTCTAAGATCAATGCTTTCCCATCCGCCATCAATTACTGTCGCCAGATACTTCTCTTAACTGCCTTAGATGGATCCGAAACACCTCTTGCAATTGACGCTGATTGGGAACGGCAGCTGGACGTACTATACCGTTCCGACAAGAAATCTCGAAAAGCTATGAAAGATCATGTTCGCTCGGTGGACCGCGAGGCTCTGAGCGTCTATCTTGCTGCGGCATTCGAAGGGATGCTTCGAAATGACGGAAATGGCCTCGGAGATTGTGGGAAGTGTTTTGTCGAGATCGCGGCAACCGCACCTGCTGATGTTATTGGCAAAATTGCTCAAAGGACTTCAGAGCTTCTGCCATCTATCAGGTCGAATGATATTGCGACTCGAACTCTTGCGGCGCAAGCATTTGGAATCCTTGCTCCCCACCATGTCAACACCGAACAATCGATCGAGGATATGATACGCACACTGTTGAAGGATATCAGGCCATGGGCGTCGGCTGTTGGTGCAGAAGCTAATCGCGTCCATGGTTCGGTGCTTGCTCTTGGATCCATTCTTAGCCGCAGCTCATACTATGGTCGTCTTGAGTCTGTTCAGCAAAGTGTCGTTGCGGAGGCTATTTCAGTGATCCTGGAAATTTTATCAGGTGCTAGAGATGCCTCAACAAAAGAGGCTGTATTCAACGCAATCGCTCAAGTTAGCGTTTCTGGTGTCCTGACCGTTGCACAAGTCAACGAATCATCCCTAAAAGCGACTGGGATCATCGAAATCCTAAAGACGGAAGCGAAGAAGAGCAACGAGAAGTCTATTGCTGCTCTTGGTCGGTTCGCGTTGGTATTTGACGACAATTCGGACAGCGAGGCCGCGACAGAGGAGCCGCTTGCAAGCATACTTTCGAGCCTCTACGGTCTGTTTGAGATCAAACAGGCTGAGACTCACTTCTCTATTGGAGAAGCGCTCAGCTGTCTTGCAGCTTGTTGGGACTCCGATGTCCTTCTTCTCAGCCTTGACGTTGACAGCACTTACAATGGGCGTTCGAAGCGGCATACAACTTTGGAACACCTCCTACAGAAGTTGTTAAAAGACTGTAAGACGCCAAAACCGTCTCTGAAAAAGGCGTCTGGAATATGGCTCTTCTCTTTGATCCAACATTGTGGACATTTGCCAGAGATCCAGGCCTGTCTCCGGGAATGCCAAGCCGCCTTTATGGGCCTTCTCTCAGCCAGAGACGAACTCGTTCAGGAAACAGCATCTCGCGGCCTCAGTCTTGTTTATGAGCAGGGTGACAGCGAGCTCAGGGGGAGGCTTGTCAAGGATCTTGTTGCATCTTTCACTGGAACTAGCACGCAACTCAAGGTTGATGACGATACCGAGCTTTTTGAACCCGGCGCCCTCCCAACAGGAGAAGGGGAATCTGTGACATCCTACAAGGATATCATCTCATTAGCGAACGAAGTCGGTGACCAAAGTCTGGTCTACAAATTCATGTCCCTTGCATCGAATGCTGCAACATGGTCGACTAGGGCAGCTTTCGGCAGATTTGGGTTGAGCAGTATACTCTCCGAATCGGAAATCGACCCTAAATTGTATCCTAAGCTCTACCGGTACAAATTCGATCCAAACCCAAATGTCCAGCGTTCGATGAAGGACATCTGGTCTGCTCTTGTCAAAGATGAGAGCGCAACTATCAATCTGTACTTCGACGATATTCTGGATGAATTACTCAAGAGTATATTAGCCAAAGAGTGGCGCACAAGACAAGCAAGCTGTGCAGCTATCGCCGACCTTGTCCAGGGCCGCGAATTTGACAAGTACGAGAGCCGCCTTCATGATATATGGCAGGTTGCTTTCAAAGTCATGGACGACATCAAGGCCTCTGTGCGGGAAGAAGCACTGAAATTGAGCATGGCGTTGACTGGTATTTTGGTTCGACAAGTCGAAGCTGGAAGTTCATCAAAACATGCTCAGGCAATGCTGAAAGAAGTCTTGCCATTTCTTCTGTCAGAGCAAGGATTGGAAAGCTCCGCTAAGGATGTCAGAGTCTTTGCAGCCGTAACAGTACTGAGACTCGTCAAGAGTGGTGGTAAGGCGTTGTTGCCTTTCGTTCCTGATCTGGTTGAGCAGCTACTTGGACTTCTCAGCACCCTAGGAGAGCAAGAAGGTGTGGACTACCTTTATCTAAGAGCCGAACAATACAACCTTACGGAAGAGAAAATTGACAATCTCAGATCACGGGCCGTATCACAGTCTCCGTTGATGGAAGCCATAGAGCGATGTCTGGATATTTTGGACGAACCTACGATGTCAAATCTGGTGCCCCGTCTTGAAAATGCTGTCAAAACAACGATCGGAATGCCCAGCAAGATGGGCTGTGCTGGCGTACTGGCTAGTCTTGCAACAAGACATTCCTTTATTTTCAAGCCGCATGCTGATGTCTTCCTGAAGATCACCGAGAAAGCTGTACTGGATCGAAACAACGCTGTCAGTGCTGCATACGCCAGATCTGCCGGCTACCTCTCAAGGCTAGGATCTGACAAGGCGGTTTTGCGTCTTGCGGCATATGCCAAGGAGCTTTACTTCAATGCAGAAAACGAGACACGACGCCAAGTTGCCGGCGAGATTGTGTATGCAGTCTCTAAATTTGCAACGGATCGATTCAATGCCCTAGCATCGGACTTCTTGCCCTTTGTATTCTTCGCCAAGCATGATTTCGATGAGCATGTCAAAGAGCAATTCGAGAAAACCTGGGACGAGAATGTAGGAGGGTCCCGCGCTGTTCTCCTTTACTCTATGGAGATCAATGGCTTGTCCGTCGGCTATCTCGACTCTCCGAAATGGACAGTTAAGCATACGGCTGCTCTGACTATTGCGGACGTCGTGACTTCATCTGGATCGGAAATCAGCGGCCCTGATGCAGCAGCTATGTGGCCCGCCTTAGAGAAGGCACTCGCGTTGAAGACGTTCGACGGCAAGGAGAAAGTACTTGCAGCATTCGTCAGCTTCACCAAGGCAGGCATTTCGCTCTGGGGCAAAGAGTCCAGCATCGCATTTCAGATGAAGAAGATTGCTATTCGAGAGGCCAAGCGCAATAATGACACTTATCGACCCTACGCTTTCACAAGTCTGGGCAATTACGCTGAGGCACGGACAGACGTAGACATGTTCGAGGATGTCTTGAAGGTTGTAGGACCTTGCCTTGAAGACTTTACCAGCGAAGACAAAATGGACACCGAAGACGATACCAAAGTCGGCGGCAAGTCGCACGAGTCTGCAACAATCACTGCTGGCGTGGGTGCTCTTTTCCGAGCAATCAACATCCAGAACATCGACCCATCTCCGCTTACGCACCTGTCAGCTCTTCTGGATGTCGTGAAGAAGGTCGTTACTTCCACCAAGATCACTGTTGCAACTAGCCTAACTCTTTACGAACGTGCAAAGGCACTCTTTGATGGTCTTTGCAAACGAACACATACACAAGGGTCTAATCGGTACGAGCTGGTTCTTGACTACTTCAAGATCTTGGAGGTCCAGAGTGGTTCCGGTACCGAAGCTATGAGATTGAAGAGAGCTGAAGCTGCCGAAATGATGGTTCAGGCTCTTGTCGGTGGCGTTTTCGGAATGTTCAGAGAAGGCAGGGATGAGTGCAAGATTCAGATGAAGGAACTGGTCCAGGAGGGCAGGAAGAACGAGAGATCCCCAGGCGTGCAGACTGTACTTGATAGAGTTTTGATAGCTCTTGTAGAATAGATTTATAGTATTTCGTACTTCAAAGATTAGCATAGCTTGGTGGTTGCGGGCGGTGTAGAAAAGGGCAGTCTGGCAACCCCAGGCCTCAGGCAGAATTGACCAACTATTAATTTCAAGCTTTCCTCATTCATGCACGTCACGCTGCAGACCTCCATGACCCAGTCAGCTGCAATGGCAACCACACTCCCTCGATTCCTTTCACGGCGACTCTGCCATTCCTCTCCTTTGCCTCGATTTTCACAGTCAATCCCTCGAAATTCTCCTTCACCTTTCCATTCTTCTGCGCGACGAAGCTACTCGAGCGGTTTCAAGGACACTCCTGGGAGAAGCCCTTTCAAGATCTGGCCCTTCGTTGCCATCACACTTGCAGGTTCAGGAGCTTATGCTTTGATGGTCAAAAGTCGAGCTGGTACGCCTCAATTCTCAACTCAATTACTCCCCCCAGCCCCGCGTTTGGGTAAAGAGCTTCAACAGGCACCTTGACTAATGTGCTCCCAAGCTCAACAACCATTTCTACGTTCATGTACTGACTAAGGTCTCCTCCGCAGACATGGCACCAACCACCGAGCAAATCGCCGCCCCCAAGAAAGAGACCCCGACCTTCTCCCCCACCAAAGTAACCGTCCTCTTCGTCCTCGGCGGCCCAGGTGCAGGAAAAGGCACACAGTGCGCCAACCTCGTCCGCGACTACCACTTCACCCACCTCTCAGCTGGTGACCTCCTCCGCGCCGAACAAGAGCGGCCCGGTTCCGAATTCGGCGACCTGATCAAGAGCTACATCAAAGATGGCAAAATCGTACCCATGGAAGTCACAGTCCAACTACTGGAGAACGCTATGAATGATGTCGTTACCAAGGATAAAGATGGGAAGGGGAAGTTTTTGATAGATGGGTTTCCAAGGAAGATGGATCAGGCTTTAAAGTTTGAGGAGACGGTCTGTCCGAGCAAGTTTGTGTTGTTTTTTGATTGTCCCGAGGAGGAGATGCAGAAAAGGTTGTTGGAGAGAGGGAAGACGAGCGGAAGATCAGACGACAACGCGGAAAGCATCAAGAAGAGATTCAAGACATTCGTGGAAACGAGCATGCCGGTGGTAGAGTACTTCCGGAAGAAAAACAAAGTAGTCCAAATTGTCGCCACGAAGACACCAGATGAGGTGTACAAGGAGACCAGGGAGAAGCTTGAGCAGAGACTGGGAAAGAACTTCTAGACTGGTGCTTGGGGTGAGGAAGATTAGATGGGAAGATTATAGACGGGTGGGATATATGGGAGAGAGCTGTATTGTACTCTTCTTGTAACACTTTCACAAATGTAGACCTAGTGATCCCATGTCAAAGCCTTTCATTTCTGTCTCTATGTGAATGCATCGCGTATTTGCAAAGCCTCGCAATCAGACGCAAAGCCTCGCAATTAGATGCATAGCCTCGCATATCAGATGCAAAGCTTGATATCAACCCGCACCCTGCCAGATGCTATGCCGAAAATGTACAAACAAACGTCTAAACGCCTTCGCCCAATTCTTTTTGGTCGTCAATAAAATCATCGAAACCTCATTCTCCAGGACGCGCTTAATCAGTGCCCATCTCAACCATATCGCCTCTGCTTCCTGCCCCACCACCAGGTCGACGTCCTCCGCTCATGCCTGTAGCACCAGCAGCCTTGCGCTCGGCCTCTTGCATTTCACGCTCCTTTTGGGCCTCAGCTGCTTGTCTCTCACGGCTGATGACCTCCTTGACAGCTCGCAGACTGGCCTTCCATTGGTCAAGTCTGGTAGCAATTTCACGCCATTGCTTCTCACCGAAGACACGATAGGTAGTTCTGTGAACCAGGAAAACCTGCTTTTGTTGTGACAGCTTTCCTTCAATCAGTCCAGCCCGAATGACATCGATGACCCACATCTCAACGTCCTCAGCAGGGATTTGCAGAGCCTTAGCAATAAGCTTGTACTCGAGCTCGCGGCTGCTCGTGCTAGCGGCGACACTGGCGAGAGTCAGGAGTCGCATCTTGCGGTGCAACTTGCTGTTGTCCAATCCTGCCTCCTCAATCCAACCCTCATGCTCGTCTCGGAAGTCATTGTAGTCCTCAAGCTCCTTCTCAGAGAAGATCTCGAGTAGTTCGAAGTAGACGGGCTGGGAGTCGCTGAGAGCTTGGATGGCGGGGAGAGAGGTAAGGTCGTGGAAGTCGTGGTGGGTAGGTGAGAGGAGGGCAACTTTGAGGGCGCGGAGAGACAGGGCTTGTGCTTCTGCGGAATTAACCTCGTCTCCTTCGAAAGTACGGAGGGCCTTGAGGACGTAGAAATAGGCTTGCCTAGCAGAATTTGAATTAGTAGAGCCTCCAATCAGTGCGAGCTGACTTACTCCTCTTCACCGGCATCATCTGCAGTATCAGCGATCTGACCGAACAGCTTTCGTTGATCCTCCTCGTCTACATCCCACTCAATGAGCCAGTCATCTAACTTCTTGAGCTGGGGTCGCAGCATCTCGAACAGTCCGCTCGACTTAACGAGGCGCAAGATGGCTTGGAAGACGTTGAAGCGGACTTCGTTGTCAGGGGCGAGAAGGTTGAAGACGGTTGTCAGAACGCTCAGAGCAAGACCGGGACCGTTGACGGGAGAGGAAGTAATGGGCTTAGAGAGGTTGTCGCAAATGCGGGGGAGGAACATGTTGACACTGGGGGACTGAATGACGAGGTAGACCAGCAGATTGTATGCTGCAGTGAATTCCTTCTCGGGGGTAGAATTGAGGGCGGTCGAGGCGGTAACGAGTTTCTTGAGTGCGTCATCCTTCTTGTTCTCTTCAAGGAGGGGCTTGATTTCGTTTCCGATACTGAGGTACTCTGCCAGTTCTTGCGCAAGGTCCGCAAAGGTACCATCGATGAAGACTTGTTGGGTAAGGGTCGCCATATTTTTCAGATCGGCACTCGCACAGTCGAGCTCGAATTGTGTTTTGTCGAAGGCGTGGAGGTTGTGATGAACGCGACGTGCTGCTCTGCGAATTTCATCGTCGGCAGGCTCCATTTTGGGGTTGTGCGCGGGACGGGATGATGCGGCCGCTGGCGTAACGCTAAATTGAAAAGGGGAACGCGTTGTATCGTATTCGTTACGAATACGAAGTGCGAGATACGAGGTATGCGATAGCAAAGTGTGATGGGAAAGCCCGCGAACAACTCTGCACGAAATAAAGTGTTAAATCTGCGAATGTGGTCACGAAGTCGTGTTGAATTGTTTTCGCGTTCTGATGTTAGGTTTCTTGCGTGCTATACCCTAAATGGACTAGCCTAGCGGCAACCAATTCACATTTCTGGACCCTCATGGCCGACTCAGCTCAGCGCCAGATGTGCATATCAAGAGCAGCAGATGCGATTGTCCTGCTAATGGCTTGCACCTAGACTTTAGCCAGTATGTGATAGGATATTGGGGCGTATGATTTCTTGTTGCCATCTTCTCCTGTAGCAGTGGTCTCAAGTTTAGGTCCTGTCAGATGTCCCCGGCTTTCTGGTACTTTGTAGTATCAGCTCTCTGGAATACTGTGAGCTGAGCTAGCTGTTAGAGATCTTTCATACCCTCATGTACTGGCATGTATGTTAATGCAGTACGATGTACAATTTCTCGTCCTGGCAAGGCAACCCATTTGGGGAGACATTAATGCCAGTATCGGACATAACAATTGGGCGGACAAATTGCATGCATAAACTTGCATCTTGCATCGCAGCTTAAATCCAAACCAAAATCGAGCCAACTCGATTACTATGGACCTGCCGTTGTTATAGAAATGCAACAAGGGTCTGAATATCTTTTCATGACTTGAGCCCTTGATCAAGGACCTCAAGGTAATCGCTTCGATCATGAAAAGTACATTTTTTAGAGAGGAAAATCATCTATAACATGATTTGTCGACGGTCAAAAACATCACGGATATTAGCTCACAATAGGAATGCTGCGATAACACTGTACTTGGATGCCACAATCCTGATGTTAGGTTAATCGTTCATCAAGAAAGGATTCCTGGATTTGTGAGGGCAAACCAAGTTTCATGAAGTTGATTTTGTACATGTGTTCTAAAGATCTATGGATTCATGAATCTCGGGGTGATTCTACCTTAGAGTCTCTGATTATACCGTTCATTGTTTTCACCATACAATCCCAAATAATTGCTTCGATTTCCGTCGTCAAGGCTATATGTATCACAACTTGATATACGGGTAGTGAAAATACGCGAATTCGGGCTCATCACTTGGGTGATGACATCTAAAACCATGGGCGATTCATCACGAGCACAAGCACAAAGCTGTATCGAAGACAGCTCTGGGTCCTATCATCGATCTTTTCTTCAGCCCAGTTATGTTCGAACGAGGGTATCGGAGCTGGTAGACACGCTAGCCAACACCCAGTTCTCTGTCCACCGCAAAACGAGACCACCTTTCCAAGATTCTCACGCACCTCCTCCTCCAACCTCCCAAGAATCCCACGATGCCTCCCTAAAAGTCTACCCCTCCAGCTTTCGCGCTCCGCCTTCTCCATCCCATCAGCTTCCGCGAAGAAACAGACGCCCTCCGCCTGGGTTCAACTCAGTCAGTCTTGCTGTAGAGTCTGATTCTTGGTTTAGGCGCCTTCGGTGTTTCCTCCTCGGCAGCGGAAGCTTTCTTCACAATTCCCTCCAGGTTCAAAATCACCCCCTAGCTCCGCTCCGTCAACTTCCTAGTTCTTCCCCCATATTCCTACGAACATTACCACGGACGAGCCCGCCCCATTTATCAGGGGTGGACTATTCAATGTACGAAGTTGGTTCGGGAATTTGGGGGATTGGAGAGGGTTGTTGCCCTTTATGGGGGGAGATGGATATGCCGGTTGTGAGGCATTTGACGATGCATCTGGCAAGGGGGTTGAGGGAACGGATTGATTTGGGGGACTGGCGGAGGGAGTATTGGGAGGCTTTTGGGGAGGAGTGGGTTCCGAGTGCTGTTCCAGCAATGGAGTTTCGAGGGTTGGAGGCGTATGGAGCGGGAATAGAGAACTTAGTGGTTGAAGCAGTGGGGTGGGGTGGAAGGGGCAGAAGGTAATAGCAAAGGACAATATTGGAATGACAAGCACTCTGCTCTAGTAAAACAATGGAAAACCACCTCTCATCCAACTCCTCTTGACCGAGAACTCAAATGTCCCTCAAGTTCTGGTGCATTTTGGTGGCCAGAAGAACTCTTTATTCTATCGACAACAGTGATTTAAAGTACACTTCCAACTCCCTAACAGCTTCAGCTTTCAACGCCGCAGCAGTGCCAACCCACCCATCAGGCCGCAAGACAAAGATCCCACCCTTTTGCAAGTCCACTCCGTACCTGGTATGAGCTGTCTGTTTCGAATCATAGAACACCTTGCCGAGTGGCATGGTACCCAGTAATTCAAAAGCAGAAGGTCCACTCTTCGCAGGAATCGTGAGCCACGAAATGGGTAGCTTCGCATCTGATAAGACCTTCGACTTGCCAACGGCTTTGTCAAATCCTTTCAACGCAGCAGAAGTAGATTCTGGCTCTCCAGTAAAGACCACAATGTAGAGCTTCGCGTTATTCGGAGTTTCGCTATGCAGCCTTGTAATCTCGTTCGTACCCGGCTTATACAAGTGTACATCTGGGCCTCTCTGTCCAGGAGATACTGGCGTCGGATATGAACTAGATTCAAACGATCCCTTGACGTTGATACTGTTGATATCAAACGCAATACTAAGTCCCGAAGTGAACGTCGATGCTTCCTCCATCACCACTCCCAGAATCTCATTTGGATCAGCGTTGGGATCTCCTTTCCATCCTATAGGCAGCTGCATCGTCATCAATCTCGAAATATCCTTGTCATAGTTGATCAACTTTTGGACATTCGGCAACCGTTCTCCTTCATATGTTGAGAGGAGAGAAGCTGGTGCGAGACCCTTGAGCACCATGGAGAGTTTCCATCCGAGATTGCAGGCATCGTGAAGTCCGGTATTCATTCCTTGAGCAGCTCCTGAGGAATGGGTATGGCAAGCATCGCCAGCCAGGAAGATACAATCTTTCGTGAAGAAGCTCCTTGCTACTCTTTGTCCGACTGAATAGACAGTGTACCAATCCACTTGTTTGAACTCGAGTTTGAATGGCTTTACCGATGCGACTGCTTCAGCTACAGCTGCTGCTTCGTTGAATTCCGTGTATACTTTTTGGCGCTCTGCTGTGAACGCGAATCCGATTCTTGTTGCTCCGTGGTCCAAGGCTGCCCATAAAACGTTTCCGTGAGTTGGTGACTCGATCGCTCCATATGTTCTGTTCTTAGGCATGTCCGTCTCAATCATACCATCAATTCGAACCCATTTATCCTCTGTCGTACTCCCATCGAATGGGACTTCCAATGCTCTCCTCACAAATGACCTTCCTCCATCCGCCCCCACCAAGTACTTGCACATAATCGTCTCTTCCACCCCAGTATCTCCATTCCGCGTAACAGCCGTGATCTTATACCCACTAACCTCTACACTCTCATCAACGCTAACACTCACCAACTCAACCGGAGCCTCCAACCCCACCCCAAACTCCCTCAACCTTCTCCTAAAAATCTCCTCCTGATACTTCTGCCTCAACACCAAAGCAAAATCCCACTGCGTATCCTTCATATTCTCCATAAAATACCATCCTCTCCCTTGAACCTCCTTCCCATCTTTATCATAAGAGACTGTAGCTCTACAGGCAAAACATTCTTGTGCGAGTTCGTCTGCAAGACCTAGTTGATCGAGCAATTCTGAGGAACGGGGGTAGAGGGTGATGGCGCGGCCATATTGGTCTTGGGAGGATTTGGGGTGTTTTTCTATTATTGCTATGGAGGAGGCGTGACCGAATTTTGCGAGTTGGAAGGCGGTTATAAGTCCTGGATGGTGTTAGTAGGAGTAGGTGTAGAGGGGA
>FJOG01000001.1:2276684-2388418 GCA_900073065.1 Phialocephala subalpina
GTACCAACTGGGCCACCGCCAACAACGAGGACGTCCAGGTGACGAATTGTTTTCTCAACGCTTCCCATTTTGAAGTTGATTTGCTAGGGGGAGAGGAACTGGAAAGAAATTGAGGCTCTTGCAAGAGAGGAAATATGAGCAGACCAAATGTTCAAACAAGAGTGGGAGACGCGAATAGCGTGTTCCCTGCCACTTACCGGAAGCTCATGCACTAATAACCTGGAGTTCTAGACTACTAGAGGAAATATACCACGAGATGGAAGAGATGTGATTGGTGTTGTCATCCTAAAAGTATTTCTTTTACCTGATGACGATAACACAAGTCTTATCGGAATGCCCCGCGGCAGGCATTTTGGCGGCAAGTCTGGCCGCTGGGCTGGCATGTGCGGCCACCCCGCTCTTGGATATTCGGACTTGTTTGCCGTCGGCGTGGACATTGCATTATCGCTGTTGGGCCGCTGCAGCCGTTGAAGCGCTATCTGCTTCGAAAACATCGCAGGCTCTGATGGTGAGAGAAGAAACGCAAAATATTCAAATGGCGGGGTAATTTCCAAGCTAGCCTTGTTGCGGAGATCCTCGCAGCCTGCTCGAGAAATCGTAAGATAAGGTTTTTGGGGGAAATAAGAGCAACCTCTAAGCAAAATGGCGAGTGAGACTTCCTTAAAGCACAAAATGCATAGGATAGGCAAGCACTCTTTTCGTTGAGTTATCGTGGTCGAGCTCCTAATATAGAGGTCGGTAGCTGAAGTTATTCGGGAGCGCTATTTTCGGCTCGCTAGGTTCCGCGCGGCTCGTTCGTTCCGGGTTTTGTGGCTTTTTTCATGCAACCACCCTCCTGACTTCTTGAATCTTTGAATATCGATGCAGCATCAAAAGCTTCATGATCAACGACGACATACTAGGCAATCTAGGCTGCAAGCCTCACTCCTTTTATACGCCACGGAATGAAATGTACTCAGCTTGTGGGCCAATTACATGAGCTTCTGAGCGTAGCAGGAAAGCGTGAGATCTTTGCGCCCTGGCAGAAGTGTGCTTGCCTGCTCTCTTTCCCGAATCAGAGCTGACGTTTTGGCACATCAAGCCGCATCAAGAGCCTTCGGCATCCCGAGCAGGATTAAACTATCATGGCATCATAATCATCTTATTGGCACCTTTCACGAAGGCTACACAAGACAGTTAGGATCATTGGCCGAGCCTCAGACCGGGGACGACATACATTACAAGCACTCTGCTTATCACAATGTGTTTGGGAGAACTCAAGGCACCAATGGATGTCGAACCAGATGTTCTGGGACAGCCGCAGATGCGACCTGGCAACCTCCAAACAAGGAAATCCAACAATTATTCCGACTTCAGAGTCCAGACTCATCCGTTAGGGAAAGTTTTGGACTTGTCCACCCACACTTGATACTCCAGAAAAATACCCAGATCGTCGCTGACTGAAGTTGGGGGCGATGTCATCACCAATCTCTTATGCTCTCTCCGCACGTTAAATGTCGTGCAATTGTGAGTCTCCTTTCGTAAGCATTATCCGTCTCTTCTTTCGATCTTTACAGACCACCTCAAGTACGAGGTTATGCCGATACTAGCTTTCTTTTACTTTTGTTCGTACCTTAGGCTGTGGCCGTCGATGTCGCCACAGAAGGCTGGGCCTAGAATAACGATCCAACGTGTACTACATTTGACATATTCTGGAGTTGTTTAACAATTACAGTAGTGTGTACATACAAGATCATCCACCTAAATCTTCCCTCGGAGGAGGAGACATCTGCTAGTTGGTGGCAATGGTCGTTGTGGAGAATAAGGCTACGGAAACTCAAGTGGATGAGTACCATGGCCGTATCCCCTGATATTGTTCTATCAGTGAGCATCTTAGACTGGCTTTGGGCACGTCAGTCTGTTCAGAAGTTTCGTTCCATCGACTTGTCGATGCAGTCGAAGTTAGGAACGTTACAGGATAACTGCTCAAAAGTCTCTGCTGACTTAGAGATCGTCTTGACCCTATCCAGGCAGCGAGATTTAACGCTCTTCAGGTATGTTATTCCGATCAGTATGGGTATCATACATAGCTGAACTTCCGACTCAATAGAGGGTGGACCAAGGCACAGGCACATTTTGCAGATATGTAATGGTCCCTTCGAAGTTTTCCTCCGTATCCAATGTTAACGTTTCAAACAGGGCCGAATTCTACCTTCGATTCCAAGAAGGGCCTCCTTAATGTACATTGTCGAATGTCGGCCGAAAGTCAGCCAGGCAATACCATCATTTCCCCTATCTGCTGATCAGCTATTCGAATTGGTTACCCGATTTCCATTGAGTGTTCCATTTATCTCTAAAGAGGATATCAAAGATCGGAACAAGGCCGACGCCTTCACCAAACTCTTTGCTGTTGGGCAGTCTGCTTGGCTCGTCATCCAGTGTACAGCTCGAAAAGTGGTTGGATTACGTGAGTCGTACATATTGACCCAACGGCGCATGGATGCTGACTCTAGTAGCATTCTCACAGCTTGAACTTGCAACTATTGGATTTGTCTGTTGCGCAATAGCTATGTACTCCTTGTAGTGGGACAAGCCATTCGATGTAGAGCGCCCAGTCGTCATCGAGTGTCCCATCCAATACCACGATGAAGCCTTGCAGATACTCCGCGGGATGTTTGGGGGACGATACAAATCAAAATTCTTGTCCTTTACCTGCGACCAGTTTATCACAATGAAACGCATTCCAAACTAGGCGTACTTGGATGATCTTGGCCTCGGTAAGTAACGCTTACAATTCAGCAATCAAAGTAGCTAACATTTATGTGCTCCTAGGTCAACCAGCGTGGCTCCTAGGAGTTCTTTCCACCATGAGCCTTGGGGCTGCATTCTCGGCATTACACATCGTTGCCTGGAACTAAGACTTTCCAAGTCCCGTAGAGCGGTTCATGTGGCGTATTGCGAGTTCAGGGGCCGCGGTTGCTTGCGTACTCGTTGCCACGTTGTTGCCATTCATGGGCACCGGAAGTAAATGGTGGCAACTACTCACAGTAATTCTCGTTGTCATGCCTCTCCGGGCATTATACATGGTTGCGCGAGGTATTCTGCTTGTTCAAGTTGTTATTTCTCTGAGAAAGATGCCTGTCGGGGTATATCAGGATGTGCCGGGCCATCATATATTCCATATGTCTCTTGAGGCTTTGTAGTTCTTCGTACACCAGACCGATATGGATGTTTATGAGTCATTCAGCGAAGAATAGTTATTGCTTAAGTCATTTCTTAAGTCAAGAAGAATTTTCCATTAAGCTTTTGAGGATGTTGAAATGATTTCACCAAGTCATATGTACAGTGCTGATCTTGTGTCATCAGTCTTGCTCTCGTTTTCTACGAATTGAGCAGCTGCACCGAATTCGCAAGAGTCAAGTGATGAGGGGGTAATGGCCATTCTTTGATAAACATTGCGACTTGCGATGTCCTTAATGAGCAATACTCAACTTGCACACCACGGTGAACATTGTCCAGACTCAGATGCTTTCGAGAATCTCAATCACATAACTTGCGATCGATAAGTCGATTCTCAGAATTTCTCAACGCTCCACTCCTCTTGACTCCTACTCCCTGCCAACGAGCTGACATCCCGCTTCAAAAATTGTCCAACACCCTTCTTTCCAAGCAAACCTCCTTCATCCTTCGCCCAAACAACTTCACCTCTCAGCACAGTATATCTAGGCCAATTTTTAATAGTCTTTCCTTCATATGGCGTGTAGTCCACGTTGTGGTGCAGCATCGAGTTCGTCAATTGGTACTCTTTCATCGAATCCGGATACCAGATCGTTAAATCCGCATCACTCTGTCCTGGGATCAAGGCCCCTTTTCGTGGGTACAAGCCGTACAGCTTAGCTGCATTTGTGGACGTGACTTCCACAAACTTCTGTAGCTTGAGACGGTTGGCTGATAATGCTAAGGAGAGTCGAGTCTCGACACCTGGACAGCCGTTGGGGATGTATTTGAAGTGGCCATTTGGATACTCGTCACTGATCACTGACTTCTTCCCAATGCTCGTATCCTCGTACAAGAACGGGCAGTGATCAGACGACAGAACCGTGAATGTTCCATCCTCGAGACCCTTCCAAATACCCTCATGATCTTGCTCTCCTTCTCTCGGTGGAGGTGAGCAGACACATTTCGCACCTTCAAATCCCGGCTTATCAAGATCTTTCCTGGTAAGAAGCAAATACTGAGGACACGTCTCCGCATAAACCGGCAACCCCTTCTTCTGCGCGTCCGCAATATGCTGTACCGCTGCCGGACTCGAAACATGCACAATCAAAATTGGCACATCAATAAATCCACTCAAACTTATCGCCCTATACGTAGCTTCAATCTCCGCAACAGGAGGGTGACTTGTAACATGATACTTCGGAGCAAACAGTTTCTTTTCTTCTAGTTTCTTGATCGTCCAATCGATGATGGCTCCGTTTTCGGCATGGACCATGGTGACGATTTTCTGTTTTCGGGCTTCGAACAAAACGTCAAGGATTTCGGAGTCTTTGAGTTGGAGAGCTTCGTAGGTCATGTAGATTTTGAGGGAGGAGATGCCGGCTTCGCGGAGGGCGGTGAATTCTGAGATTGCTTGGGGGCCGGCGTTGGAGCAGATGAGGTGGAAGCTGTAATCTGTGTAGCAGTTGTCTTTCGCTAGAGCGTGGGTTGCTGTTAAAGCTGAGAGAAGAGATGGCTCGCTTTTCCATTGAGGAGCGAAGGTGATGAGTGTTGTAGTTCCTCCACATATGGCTGATCTGGTCCCTGGGCTTGGATAAGTAAAAGTTCATTCGGGTGCTTCAGGACTCACCAGTCTCATAACTGTCAGCACTTTCACCTTTTCCGAACAGTGCTGGCTCTTGAAGATGTCTGTATTTGCGTCAGCGAGTTTCCCAAAAGTTTTGGAATATGAGCTTTACTCACACGTGAGCATCTACACCACCAGGCATAACCATCCCTCCTTGAGCATCGATAGTCTTCTTCGCCTGGACTCCAGCTAAACCCCCCTTCGGCACCAGCCTCGCAATCTTCCCATCTTTGACAGCAATATCAAACTCTCGCATCTCCTCGACTGTCACCACGAGTCCATTGAGGACCAGCAAATCATATTCAGCCATTCTTTCTTGATGGTTTAGTGGTGCTCGTGTGAAGAAAGAGATGAACCGACGGGAGGACTTTCAGCCAATTTTCTTCTGCAAAGTCCGGATACAGAAGGATTACTTGTATGGAATCACTTGAGAGAAGGAAGGCCATCATATATCGCCCCACCTTTGCATCGTCGTCGGCCTTCTCCCATCCAAACATTTCCTTATCTATTGATGGGTGAACGCCGGTGTGTCAGAAGTGGATCTTTCGGGCAAGTCGGCTCACTGCCGAAAGCCTGGCCTACCCCCTAAAAGCCCCTGAAGCAAGCGAGAAGTGATCGTCCGCTGTAGCGAGGTAGCATTTTTGTTGAATTCGGACAACGATTACTAGAACTTGGTTTGAAGAAGACTGTTCGCCTCACAATACCGTCGTCTTTTACGACCAACATGGTCTAGCTAAGCAGCTCTCAGTCCTCGATATCAAGGAACATTGAAGTGAACTTTCACTCTCACCTTTCATGGAACTGAAGTCAGAGGAGAACGGAAACGATATGTGAATATTTTGGAGAGTATTCCTGAGGGTTTTGTAAATATCCTTATAATTCAGAAAATTTCAGAGCTTGAGTCGAACTTCAAATCGTGAAATCAAGCAACTCATACCGAAGATCACTCGTCCCTCCAATCAAGTTCACAAAGTTCTTCCCCGCCGCCAAAGTAATACTCATCGTCGCGGCTGTATAACTTCCAATAGTGCCAGGTAAACTCATGTTGCCTTGAGAGACCTGATTAACAGTGATCTCCACACTCGCATCACTCCCGCCATTAGCATAAGTCAAGATCAATGTTCCATTACCACCCGCACTTTGAATCCCCGAAAATGCAACCACAGCTCCAGCACTCAGAGTAGACGCTACAGCACCATTCGTAGTAGCGCTGGCTTTCGTGTCTTGGGAGACTGAGGCATCTGTCAAGAAAGCATCCACAGCGTAGTAAGGCCCGATGATTTGAGGCTGCGTCCAAATCTCGAGTTCACAGATCCCCACCCAGACGTTGGGCTTCTTGTACATGTTCACGGACACGAAAGTGGTCTCGCTTTCGGCGAAGTAGAACGTGTTTCGATCGTTAGCGAGGAAGGAGGAGGTCAGATTTGCGAGCAGGCCACTGGATCCGTGAATCTCGATAGCTGCTGGGACATCGACGGAACCTCCTCGTGCGACGTCGGAGAATAGAGCCAGACTGATGGATGAGATATTTCGAGGTCGAGCGAAGACAATTTGAAGGGTATCATTGGTATTTGGAGATTGATAGTTGGTCCAACGATTGTCTGGGATGGAATCATAGAAGAGATAACCATCGATTGATCTGTAAGGGTCGTCTGTAGTGTAGGTGTATGTTGCACTTGCTTGAGGGTACGAACCATTCCCGTTGGGATTTGCGGCAATGTTGACAGGGACGGGTGAGGATGCAGTGTTCGTAGCTGGAAAGGCCACCTGAGCATCGGCCCCATTCCCGTTGTAGACTTTCGATCCATCAAGGAAGACTGATAGGCCTGTCCCATTGTTGTATCTGGTACCGTCTTGGTCGTAGAGGACAGTGATGAGGTGTCCGTGATAGGCGAGGTTTTCGATGGCGAAGTAGGTCCAATTTTGAGGTATGATGGGGTCGATCTCAAAAACGTCGTCCGAGCGAGGAACTATTCCCAGAAGCCCAGTGAGAACATCGTCATTATTAGTTGAGTGCTGGAACAATCAGAATCAAATCAGCAGAGATCCGTTTGGGAGACTTACATCATAATGTTCAGAATGGTTGGGAGTGTCTGCGCTCCAGGCGTCCATTTCAGGGTAGTGAGACTCGGCCACATACGGGGTTCCATTCTTGTACTGTGTGGTAGCGTACTTGCCGAGATACTGAACGTATTGCTCGGCAGTGACAGACGTATTTCCAGAGCGATAAATAGCTGCTAGAGACTTCAAAGTGTGTGCTGTCGAGAATGGCCAAGACTGCCCTTGCCAGTAGCAACAATAGTCTGACGGCTTAGTTGCGGTGAAGTACTGATTGCGAACTTCCAGCGTCGTAGGACCATAGGCAGTCAAGAAACCTTGGGGGTCGAACAATTCTTGAACGGAAGTGTTGGCATATTGGGAAGTAAGTCCAATGCCAAAACGATAAGGAAAGAAGCCCACTTCCTCTCTTCCCATGACTTTCGTCAGATTTGGATTGTTTGGCATGATGACGTCCACAAAAAAGTTTTGAGATGGGTCCCACAGGCGATCGTAGATGGCCTGTTCCAATTGATCGGCTTTTTTTGTGAAAGTCGCAGCTGTCGCGCTGTCACCTGCTTGCACAGCAACTTGAGCGACGGCTCGAGCATTCGCAACCATGTAGGCGTTGTGATTGGGCCTGTAGGTATTCGGACCATCCAATTGAAGTTGACCGCCACCAGGAGCCACGACTATAGATAGATCAGTATGAGATTTGAAGTATAATTTGGGAGTCGAGGAGCTGAGGGGCCGAGTTTGCAGTACTCGCGACAATTTCGGCCCCGAAAATGTCCTAAATCAAAAGAAAGAATTCACATACTATACCCTGGCAAGCTGTATTCTTGAGCGTCGAAGTTTGGCGTGAAGTAGAAGAGCCCAGCTTGGGAATCATAGACAGGATTCCAGTATTCATACAGACGAGCCATGTCCGCAAGCTGTTCTGTCGCATAATGCGAATCTCCAGTCACTTGGGAGCGTCGAAACATGGCATCCAGGATCCAATGGGTGTACTGCGTGCTGTTTCCGGGACCACGAGTGTAGGCCTGGATGTAGTCATCATTGTAGAACTTGCTCCGAAGCCATCTCGCTTCGTCAATCTGATGGCCGGCAGCGGCATCAATGGTACCGAAAGCCTCAGCATAGTCAGGGGGTTTCATGAACTCAGTAAGGATGTAACCCGTCCCAACAATGGTGTAGCGCAGATGGCGCTGAAGCGAGGACCATCGGTAATAGTATACATCTTGAATGTTTGAATTTGGGATGTCCTATTGATTATCAGAGAGAAGGAAGATCTGGAGCTTTGAGACTTACAATGTATGGAATGTTTTCTTTCAAAAACGTCTGGCCCCAGAAGCTACTGATAGGTTTGTCGTGATCTAGGAAATTCGTTCCCGTGATATTGATACTGATAGGTTGGGGAGGTTGAGCAGCCACTAGGACCGTAAAAAGCAAGGAAATGGATTTAAGAAACCATGGCACGACATTCATCTTGGACAGAAATCGATCAATCGAACACGAAGATGAACCACTCACTGAAAGAAATTCATCAAGCCTTCGGAGAAATCCCCCGCACTTTATGGGCGGCTTAATGTAAGGTTAAGGGAAAGGAGGCCAATTGAAATGGGAGGATTCGGCCTGTGGCGAAGCCATCTTCGACCCCTCAGCCCTAGAAGGAAGCCGGATGGCGATCTCCCATCGTAGCCGAGTCAGCTGATCTTTGACATAAGGAGCCGGTTGAGACTAGAGTACATAAGGATGAGCCTTGACGTCGTCTGTGATGGCCTGATGGTGGTGTTGAAGGATGGAAGAAATTTTAGGTCGCAGCGGACAGGGACGACGTTGCATCTCCCTCGCCAAACATTAGCACCCCATTGGACGCCAATACGGACAGGACATATGCCTCATTCCGGCTTTAATAGCATACAAAATTCTGGAGAAGACGAAGACATCAAACAATTACGCTTCGTAAGAGTTTCGGAGATCGATCGTAGGGAATTGTCACAATGCCGATTGACCGAGGAATGTGCCAACGACTCTCGCCAGAGAACGTCACCAGGCTCACACAGCCAACCTCTTTCTCCTCCCATCGGTCGAGCAGCTCATAAACCTCCATACCTTCGAATTCCATAGCGGTAGGATACTCTTCATGATCCATGCCACCCAGCCAAGATGTCGCTTCCACATACCACCTTCAAACTCCTCCGATTCCATATTATTCAGGAAAATTGGCATGACATTGAGTGCGAAATCCAAATTCACCATTTTCTTTCCTTCTTCGTGCTCAATTTTGAGAAGGTCGAATTGGGTTTCGGGTGATGCAAAGCGAGAGAGTGCAAGCAAAGACTGGGGTTCAGCAGCCAAGTGGGTGTATAATGGTTTAGAGAAGGAATCCATAATATCCAAAAGGCGTTTTGATTTGAAGTCGGCTTCGGGATTTTTGAGACCTGAGAGGTAGTCCCTGAATGCATCCAAACCTGCATGGAATGCCGCTGCTTCCTGTCAGCAACACTGTCCAAGCACACTTGCTCTTCATTTTTGGGGGTCTGATCCGGACCTTTCGGTCTCGTTCTCATTGAGAGATTTTATTTTGGGCGCCAAGATTGTGATACCAGAACGAATCAAACGACCAAGCTGGGAGTTTGAGCACACTAGAACTAGCAAATATGCCGAGAAACTCACCATGCTGCTCAACTTCACCATCCATGACGCCTTTTTGGCCCGTCGCCTTCTCAATCGCAGGAAAATAGTGAGCCTCTTCGTGGAAGTGGTGACCTTCCACGAGCTTATGCCAAGCCAAGCAATATCCGGTGAAGTCTCGTATATCAGTGGGGTTCTGCACCCTTGGAGCTTGTTGGTAGATGCTATTGTATCCTCGAATAATGGAGTTGTGTGAAATGGTCATGTGAGATGCTGACATTGTGAATGAATCTTTCTGGTACAGAATTAGTAGATGCATTTGAATGAGAGAGAACGGACCTTCCCAGTTTGAAAAGCTGGCGTACTTAGAAGAGCAAGAGGGGCATCTTGGTAGAGTGGTGGGAGATCTGTGGCCATGTTGACAGCCTTGGTCTTGCGATTGCAGAATAAATATACAAACAAGAAATGATACTTTCTAACATTGAGAACTGAGGAGAAGGATGTACTTTGTATGTACCAGCGTCACTCCCGAGGCGGACGCCGTTCTTGGAATCGCCCCTCCCTCGTTTGAGGCAGGCCTGTCATCCAATCGTTCGTTCTTCATTGGCCAATCGTTTCAGAGACCTAGTAAGCTCTTACCCGATGAGGCAAGGGAGATCATGGCTGCAACAACGGCATATTGAAAATGAGATGAAGCAGATAGGAAATATCTCAGTAAGTAAGTGCTGTAGAAACCGCCCATTTCCCCACCTTTAGTCGAAGAAAAATATTCAAAACTTATCGATTTGACAGCACTGGGTTTAGTAACACCTTAATTCACCTCCTCTTATAATTCTTATCCTCTTGTCAACGATAAGGTACGAATCTCGCTAAAAGTCTGAAGATAAACAATATCCACAGTTAGCACACACTCTTTAGAAATTCTTAAGCTAGGTTATTGATTCCTCGACTTCATTTTCCCGCTCAATCTCTACTCCTTCGCCCCTCTCTCCATAACCCTCACCCACATCTCACTCTACAACCACAACCCCACTTTAACACTCTTCCACGGCTTCGCCGGATTCACAATACTAAAATCAAAATACCTAAACAACTCAAAAACAACCTTATTCAACTCCAACCACGCAACATTTCTTCCAAGACACTGATACTTCCCATACCCGAAACACAAATCTACCAACTTCCCCATCATCACCAACCTCTCTTCCCCTCTGTCGTTCCCTCACCTTCCAACCAGCGCTCTGGTCGAAGGACTTCTGCATCTACGCCGAAAGTGGATTTATCGCGCATCATTGCCCAGCTTGACCAGCCCACGTTGACTCCACCTGGGATATGGACTTCTTCTCTGGAAGAAAGTGTGAATCTATCTCCGTTAGGAGGAGATAATTTCTGCAGCCCTCCAGTGACGGGTGGCCAGACACGGATCCCTTCTTGAATTACAGCTTGCAGATAAGGCAATTCCCTTGCTTCGGGTTCCTTGATTACGCCTTCGCCTGTTACTCGTCCATCTTTTACAGCAGTGTCGATTTCCTGTTGCAGAGCTCGGTAGGCGTGAGGGTTCGTCATTATATGGAGGAAGATGGAGCGGATTGCGGTCGCTGTGGTATCGGCTCCGGCGATGATTTGGAGGACTGATTCGTACATTACGTCGTTTTCGTCGAGGCCGTCTTTGATGAATGATGAGAGCATGTCTTGTCTGACATCGGTGTCCTTAACTGCGTGCGAGTTATTTGCTATTCTGTGCGAAAGTCAATGCCAGCATCATTTAAGATGAGTGGAACATCGAGGCAAAGAGAAACACATGCCCCATTAACTTCCCAACCCCCTTCTCACTCCTATCACTTGGGAAAAAGAGCTTTCCGAACTTGCTTAGGAATATAGACCTCATAGCTGGAATCGAACACAACACAATCATAGCAGGAATAATTTCCTCTGTATTCTCAATAATTCTAATCAAACATATCCTTATCATTAACCAAATTCCCAAACGGTTGTCCAAACGCCACATCAGTAATAACATCCATCGTCAAGAAACTCGCTTTTCGTCCCATATCAATTGGTTTGAATTCCTTATCTGAAGATATATAATTTCGTCGAAGCAGGTCTATGAAATTCTGGACATGCATAGAGATAGTGGGTTCGAGTGTTGGGTTTGTTTTCCCGGCGTAGCCTTCTGCCATTTGGGCTCGTCGTTTGGTGTGTTTTTCTTCGTCTTGTTGGCTGATGATGTTATCTTGTCCGGGTGGGAAGCGGGCGCCGTTGTACCAGTTTCCTTTCGTGGATGGAGATCTTGCCGCACTCATTCGCATCCAGAGCTCGGAGGAAGTAGTGACCAAGGAATTTGGACCAATACGGGCAATTGGTCCTGATCCAATTAGCAAGGTACGCGATGGAATATATTAAAGGAGATCACCATATTTTTCACAGACTTCTGCTAGAATGGCGTGTTGATGATCACCGAAGGCTACTTTTGCGAATCATTGGTCGGTGAATTGGGCAGCCCATAGTCCTTTGAAGTTTGCAAGACGACGAGAATCGGTGTATGGTTTGACTGCGTACAGTGCGGCACTTGCTGCGAGGAGGTAGTATTTGTTGGGTAATGCAAATTAATGGCAGCACCGAAGAGCGTCATTTTGGAGTTTATAATGGAGAAAGAAGGAACGGGAAGATGATGGACAAAATGTAGGAAGACATTTGGATAGCGAGTAGGGGGGGCATCATTCTTATCTCCATGATAATAGGTACTTCTGTACCAATGACCTTGAGATTTGGTAGAGATTATCGGTGGTTTGCACGTTTTGGGACTGCCTTGCAGAGCTCATGTGGGATCAGGGTCTTGACGATAGGGGAAGACGCACGTCTCGACTGTTGAAATCGAGGAAAAGCTGCGAGGGAACGGCCTGCGTGTAATCCATCGTGCGCCCTTGGTGTAATATATGGATAACACACAGGTCATATTACCCTGAGTTGTATCGTGGTACATTGCAGCTGTAGTGTAAATCATTGAAAAGCCCCCCATTACGCTTCAACAGCTTTGAACTCCTTCAGAGCTTTCTCCAAGGCCTGTACACTTCGAGGAATAAATCTTGCCTTGTACCTTTGTGGCATTGCCACCAGGCTGGTTGGGTCCGAATTACCGGAAACTGGATGACAGTCGATATCGTCGAACTTCTGAATCTCAAAAGCATTGAGCATGCGGATGAAAACGACATATAGCTCTCGATTTGCGAGGAGAGAACCAGCACACATTCTGTACCCCATACCATATGTGAACATGGGGGCTTCTGGTTGCTCGATCCATCTTTCGGGGCGGAAGACTTCAGGGTCATGCCATACTGCCGAATCTGCATAATGTTAGTAACTTGTAAGGAGATGACAACGATAAGAGAAGTGCATACCCATATTGCAGGCCCACGCATTCAAAAAGTACACGGTGCCTTTGGGTATCACGACGCCGTTATAAGTCACGTCCTTGATTGATACCCGCGGCAAAGCCAGTCGGAGAACAGTGAAGTATCTGGATTGTTAGTAGTATTTCAACCTGGGATCGTAAGATTTCGTGCCTACCTCAGACATTCGCGCACAAGAGCAACAATGTACTGGCATTTCTGATCATCCAAGGCATCGCAAAGTGGCTGCTCAGCCGAATAGAACTCTGAAATTGCCTTCCATGCCTTTTCCTGGATGTCTTCCCGTTGTGCCAGATAAGCAATGCTCCATTGCAGTAAAGTCGTGATGGTATCCAAGCCGCCAGACAACATGGTCAAGCTAATCGAAGTAAGTTCTTCGCTGTTCAATTTCGCTTCTTCGTCTAGTATGACATTTGCTTGAATGCACGGAGAATGAGTCCCTTTCTCCATTCGGTCCTCTAAGCCCTTGTTGAGAACCTTCAGGTAAACATCCCTTCGGTCTCGCATCTCGCCTGCTTTCTTTGATCCGAAACTGAAAGGGTTGAGTCGTAACAGCGGGACGTAGTCTTGTAGATTGCCCGTAGTGCTTCGGAACCTGCTGACCTCTTCTTCTACATGTGTGATCTCTTCGAAGAGAGCGTTCTCTTGGTTGTCCATTCTTATTCCCCAGTTCAGCGTGAGGGCAAGGGAGAGCGATAGCCGTTGTATGCATGGCATAGGATCGACTGGTTCCGCCCCTCCTTTGCCATATCTCAACAGCTCCGAGACAAAGTCCTTGCTCTCGAGGTCGAGGTGGGGAATGTAGGTCTGAATTGAAGGACGATTCAGTGCTGAAGCGGCGCCCTTTCTTCTTCTCTTGAGCGAGTCACTGTAAGGAGATGTGCCTATCGTGGTCCCTGCGGTGTTCGAAAGTACCTAGAACCCTGTCAGCTCGAATCTTAAGCTGAAATTGCGGAAGTGAAGAAATACCTTATGAAAAGTATAGAACTCGGGCCTTGAGCTCAGCGCTTGAGCATGCTGTCCGAATAACACTTTTGCTGACGCCGCTGAATTTACAACCACCACAGGAATGTTTCCTAATTGTATTTGATACACCTCACCATGCGTGCGTGCCCATTGTCGGTACTTCTCTGCAGCATTTGTCCTGATGTCGTACAGGTTGCCTATCAATGGCAGTCCACTCGGGCCCTTCAATCCCGGTACTCGTGCTTGCCTGCGGACGACTTCATTTGTAATAACATATAGAATTGGTATTGCTATCGCCGCCCAAGCAAGGAACTGGATTGGTTGCTCAATAGCGTAAGTCTGAGTCAGATGGAAGATATCGATGATAGCCATTATGTGAGATGTATCTTACGTGAATGATGCAGAAGATGAGAAGGAGCAAAAAAGGTAACAGATCGAGGAGAGAGTGAAGTTATTGAATAGAGAGAAAATCATGCAAGTCTCACGTTGGATGAGCTTGAACTGGATGGAATGCGGAACTGCCGACCCTTGCGAACGATATGGGGTCGCGGGGTAACTTTCGGTATGGGGGTGCATAGCGGGGAAATTCCGCTCACTTTTGTCCAAAATTCCCGCCCTTCTCGATCTCCCTCCAACTCTCCATTCCATGGCCTCAAGTAGACGTGGTTTCATATGAGCCTTGTGAAAGATACGGAGGGGAGGTGGCGGACGGTTCCGCAGATCTGGAGCCATGATGGACTTCGTGGAAGCAATGCCCGACCCTTCATTGGTTGATGCAACTGCTCCTTAAAATACCTACGATACTCGACTTCTTTCTGATGAATGTCGCGGGTAAGTTGAGATAACCGGAAGTTCGCCGGGCAAACAAATGAAGAAGAAAAGATATGGGATTCGCTGTATGTTCCATTTTGACAGCTGTCTACGGAATGGAGCCATCCTTGATACCCTCGTCGTACCGCAGAACAGCTCCTAGTAACACCTGGGCCCCTAGAGAACAATCTTCTGGGGATGTGTACTCCGCCGGGTTATGACTTATTCCGTCTTTCGAGGGAACAAATATCATGGATGACTTGACAACCTTGCTTGTCCAAGCTGCATCATGCCCTGCTCCGCTCTTCATCTCCATAATCTTGGATGTCCCTACCTCAGAGATAGCTGAAGAACGGACAGCCTCGATACAGTCTTTGTGAAAGATACTCTCTGGCAAGCCCCATGTTCGAATGACCTCGTAGCTTGTTTTGTTGGCCTCTGAGGCTACAATGTCTTCGAACTTCTTGAAGATTGCTGTGGAAAGCTCCTCGACCATGCTGTCAGTCGAACAACGTACATCGATGATAAATTCGACTCCGCTGGGAATTGTAGCCTGGCTCTGGGTATCATTGGAAATGACTCCCACAGTAGCGACACCCAAGCCTGTAGACCTCGCCGTATCATTAACAGCCGTGATCAACCTCGAGGCCGTCACCAAAGCATCAGATCTTCCCTGCATTGGAGTTGTTCCAGAATGTCCCTCCACTCCCGAGACTTTCACACGGAACCACTTCATGCCTTGTACAGAAGTTACAACGCCGACTTTCATATCGGATGCTTCTAGAATAGGTCCTTGCTCGATGTGAAGTTCAAAGTAGGCTTCGAGGCCATTTTCTCTGTAATCTGCAGGTGTTGGGCCAAGGTAGCCTGTCTCTTCAAGTGCCTGTTTCATCGATATGCCATCCAAGTCCTTAATGTCCCAACAAGCTTGAAGTCCCGTTGCCGATTCTGTACTCCAAACTCCAGAACACATCATTGCTCCAGGAAAGCGTGCTCCTTCCTCGTTCGTCCAATCGATCAGGGTTATTGAACATTCGGTTTGTATATTATGATCATTGAGCGTGCGAAGGACTTCTAGGGCGGCTTGAACTCCGAGAATGCCATCATATCGTCCTCCGGCTGGTTGTGTGTCCAAATGACTGCCCATTGCAATTGGTTTCCGAGTTTTCGAAGTCCCTGCTCGGGTCGCGAATATGTTTCCCTGTGACACATTAGCATCCTCGTTTTCATCCGCGGAGGGAGAACGTACCATCTGATCAATCTTCACCTCGCATCCTAATGCCTTGCATTCTGCCACCAGCCAGTCTCGAACCTCTCTGTCTTCCTGGCTGAGTGCTAGTCTGCGCATTCCCGTTGAATTCGAGAGAGCACCCCATGTTGTGCAGGTTGATTGCAGAGTCTCGTTGAGCCGTTTGCCATTGATTCGGAGCGTCATCGTGTCTTAATTTGGAGGAATAGTGTAGACAGTGTCAAGTGATCTGTCCCAGGAAGAGTAGGGACATTGAGTCATGGTGTTGTCGCGGTTGTCGAAGGGTGGGATGCTGGCGGGCTGTTACCGTTTGTGAGGTATAATTTGCAATCTGAAGCAGTGTTTTCCGCTCCTCGAGATACTGATCATAACGAACTTTCAGACTCACATGCCGATGCCTGCATCTTGAGCGCCGCCATCATTTCTGGTGCGCGTTCTGATTTCTGGAAGTCCAAGATTTTGCGGGTCTTTTTGGTGTTGACATTCACGATGCAACCCCTAGTTCTTCAGGCGGTCCATCGCGGCCGACCTCAAACCTCTTCCTCGTCCATGATATGAGACGTGCATGACTCCTTCACGCGAAAGTTGCGTACTTTCAGAATCTGCGATTGATAGCCAGGGGCATTGTATTGTTCCGTACCCATACTTCTTGTCTTAATGTCATCATGATCTCATAACACGGGGCACGGCTGGCGGATATTGATTATTGTTGGTTATCGGCCTTCGCTCCTTGGGAGGAAGAAGAATCTAAATCTTCAGCAGGTGCTGTTTGAAACGATACTCTGAGTTCAGGCCCAGCCCTTTTGGAACAACAATGTATGTCCCACGTACAGCTATTGCAACAAACATTAACTCTGGTGTACCAGAGTATAAAGTTTAGCCTAGAAGATGTCTGGCAGTCACGACCTGCCGCCGTACAATCAAGCACAAGTTGAAGCTTACCTGTCTCGCATTTCACTCCCCGAAAGCGGACGCCCCAAAGACAGACTCTTATACCTATCTACTCTTCAGAAGTACCATCTTACTGCAGTCCCATTTGAGAACCTAAGCTTGCATTATTCTAAGGGGCACACGAACTCGTTAAATAAGGATGACCTGTACGAGAAGATAGTGATTCGCAGGAAGGGCGGGTATTGCTTCGAGAGTAATGGCTTCTTTGGGTTGATGCTGCGAAGTTTAGGCTTCGATATTGTCTCTGTTGGTGCTAGAGTGACACTTGTCAATCCTGTTGCTGGATGGTCAGTTGTTGCTCACTGTCATCCCTCTTCTCCAGTCATATGTTGCTAACTATTCTAGGGACCATCACGTCAACCTTGTGTCTATCGCTGGCACAACCTATCTAGTAGACGTGGCATTTGGAGGATCATGCCCAACTCGTCCAATGCCGCTGCTTGACAACCACATCTCGAGCTGGGGCATGACGGCCGCTGAAACTAGATTGACATTTCAGCCCCCTTCAAATCCCATCGTTCAAGGCCTCTGGGCCTTGGAGCACCGAAAGTCGCCTTCGGAGAAGTGGACGCCATGTTATACATTCGCTATGACTGAATTCAACCCCAAGGATTTTGAGATAATGAATTATGCTGTCTGTACTCGAAAGACTAGCTTCTGGACCTACAGTATCATTTGCATGAAGATGATTCTAGACGGCGGCGATATCATCGGCATCTTGGCTCTCGAGGGCGGCAGACTGAAAAGACGGATACGCGCTGAATCAAAGACACTGAGGGAGTGTGCTAATGAGGACGACAGAGTCACTGTACTGAATGAATACTTCGGGATCCAGTTGACCAATGCAGAGCGGAATGCTATCTTGGGCACTGTCACCCAGCTGAAGGGAGAATTTTCTGCATCATGAAAGAGCCGTCATCTGACCGCCTCAGCGGTTTCAATATCCCAAATTAGGTCTCCCGAAAGGTCAGGCAAAGCTGAAGCTAAGATACTTTATCCGGGTTGGCTTGATGATATTAGTCAAGGGAATTCTAGGCAAGACTGAGAGGTTGAAAACACTGCTTCAGAAATAGGCAGGCTATTGGAAGTGACAGGGCTGATCTCCTCTGTTGCCTTTTGAGTCGGCGGCGGCGTCGCTGTGGCAGATCTGAGAAGTTATGATTAATAGCTTAGATGGCTGGATGCCGAAATCGATTTCATTTTGGATCCCATTTGTGTTAGATGGACCCACACTCGGAAAGCAAAGGTCCTGGGCTTCAATCTATCACGCGTGGCACGCAGAAACCTGTTTATACGTGTTTCATTGGCATGATCTCACCAAACTCTTCTCGAGCTGTCAACTTACCATCCAATGCTTCTAAAGGTTGATGAGTATCAAGGCCCCATGAAGATCTGAGCATAACGCTCTGCCTACCAATACCCCAAATGTCTGGGACATCGAGTTCTCGTCAACAGATTGGTAGATGGGTGTCTCCCTCACTGCAGATCGACTTCTCAAGAGACCTCTTCATTTCACCTCAACTTTTTGTTCATCTATGCTCCTCTCTCCTCGAGTGTCAGTCACCTCTGTCATTTCCTCCTTTATGTGTTTCGTCCCGAGTCTCGGTATAAACGAAGGGTAAGATTGCACTGCATGCTTCCGTCGCCACTCCCGTTTGGTCTCGGCACATTCTAAATCTACGCAAGATCCGGAGGCCGTCTCCGGCGTGTTCACTTCTGTATGAACAACTCGTTAGATTGTGGCCTTTCAGATTGGTGAAGTATCATTTGGTGGTCAAGATCCCGAATGGTTTTTAAGACTCGATCTCTCTAAAACACTGTCTTGTGCCAAAGTTGGCATGGAATGAGAAAACCCAAGCCCTTCACATGCTGGCGTCCCTGACCTCGCCATGTTCATTATAATAAGCAAATTATAAGACGTCGCTAGCTTTTCTGGGCTCTTCGGAGGCTTGAAGTGGATATGTTTAATATTTCCAAGTGAAGTGCATCCAATGCGTCCCGATTCTCCTGATGAGGTTGGACCATCTCCAGCATATATAAGTTCTTAGCAGTGCTTTCCAGTCCACTCATCCCCATCCTCATTCCTGTATCCAACTTCTTCATTCAGTCTTTACCACTTACCCCAGTCATTCATTATGAAGTTCATTGCGGGTTTGTTCTTGGGTGCAGGGCTTGCCTCAGCAATGCCTCAACCTTCTTCCGACTCTTGGTCACTCTCAAAGCGTAATCCTGCACCAGCAGACACCTTGTTCGACCGATCACTCCCTACTGTAAGTTACCGAGTCCTCGTCCGGATGCAGAGGGCGCTAATGATTGATGCAGTGCGCCCACGACAACCTTTTCCGCATTTTCCTCGATGCTCGATACAGTTCAAGCGCCAGTGCATTCTGTAGCACATACATCACTTCGACCAGCGTTTCGACAATAGTTCCACTAGCAACCTACACTGTGACTGCCAGGACGACTGATGCAACTGCATTTTCAACTGTTGTCGTGTATGCTCTTCCTTTCTTTTGTTAGTCTGCGGCATCGCTAACGGAATATTAGCATGGCCACGAAGACATCGACGACTCTAGCTCCCGATGCAACAATCACCATCAGTCCCAATCCCGCGAAGCGTCAAGTGTTGCCCGGCTGTCCAGGAAAAGCTGGCACCTATCCTCCCGACCGAATCAGTAGCGCCTGTTCGTGCTTGGTGACTCCAGCGGTCATCATTAGCTCTACGACCACAGCTTCCGTTTCAACTGTCACTGTTGCTGTAAGTGCCTCGTTCTATCTCCCTGTTGAGAAGTACTAATTTGCATCTAGTCAACACTCCATGTCACAAAACAAGCTACCACCACACAGACAAGCACGACCGTTGTGGTACGCCCTCCATCTCCTCCTTTCAAGAAGCATATCCTAACCAGATTCTACAGGATGTGACCGGTCCTCCAACTGCTGTAGTCACCATTCAGAGCAGTTCTGTACTCCCCACCGGCCCCGCTTGGTATTGCACTGCAACCTCGGGAGTCTTTACGGTTAGTGATGGGGGTGCTTACTATGTTGCTGATTGCGCAACTTCCTTCATCGGAACGGGCACTCCTCAGTTTTTGTATACAGAAGCGTCCTACCAGGCTTGTGCGGATGCTTGTTCTAAGGATGGCAACTGCTATGCGTTCTCATTCCAGTTCAACGCGGCTAGTAACAACTGCTATGGTTTCGTCGATGGTGGGATTGGTGGAACTAATACCAACGTGGACAGTGGTATCTTCTAAGGTCATGATCTTTCAAGATCGATGGTGGGCTGGAGCATGAAGGAATGGACGCGCGAAGGTTGTAGGAGGAGTGCAGAAAGGGAATAGTGTTACTTTATCATTCGTCGACCTTCTCGATGGGAAGATCTCTAATTTTGTTTCCTTGGGAATATTGGATCAGTTATTACATTGCAGATATGGAAAGCAAATATATCTTATTAACTAAATCCTTGGCATGACCCCTCTTTCGCAGGTGACTTTGAAGTGTATGCATCAACTGGAAGGAAGATTAGGAGGGGGGCTGATACCATACATTGAAACGGGTGCCTAGCAGCAGTTGATAAATGCCTGTCAAGATATATTTCTCCGTCACTGGGTGAAGTGTGAGTTCGGAATGCCTTCCATTCTCGGCACACCTTCCTTCCCAGCCCTCGATTTCTCCGAACGTTCTTGCCCAACAAAATTGTGAACTCAAAACGGAAATCCTGGAGGTCATCCAAAGGTGGGGGCTCCTTCCTTCCAGGCCATTAGCCGTGGGTCGCCGAATATTTCTAATTGAAGCTGTTGATTCGATGGGGTTCATTTGCCGGCTGCCCCAAAGTGGGGAAGACTTGAGACTTTCCACTCCGCAGTTGGGGGACCCTGTAGACCATTTCCTTGGTAACGGTATAATTGACACCGAGATCGCAACTCCATTTTTCTCTCTCATTTGTGTACCTGTGATCGTCAACATGGCGAAAATATTCGATGCAGCAGAAGGTATGCAGGTAATTTCTGCAGAGTGGAGTGTGCTAATTGGGTACGAACAGTTGCGAAGCACAACACGCCAGAGGACTGCTGGGTGTGTTTGTACGGGGACGTATGGGATGTCACAGAGTTTCTGCCCGGCCATCCAGGAGGATCCAAGATAATTCTGCAGCTGGCCGGTCGAGATGCTACGGAAGACTACGATCCTATACATCCCCCGGGAACACTAGAAGGGAATCTGAAGCCAGAAGCAAAGCTGGGGAAGATTGATCCCGCTACTATACCGTTAGCAAAGCCAGATGATGCAGAGAAGGAACAAGAGAAGGAGGGTCCGCCGGATATGCAGAGCCTGTTGAATCTGGACGAGATTGAGGAGGTGGCTACGAAGCAGGTTTCGAAGAAGTGTTGGGCATACTATTATTCCGCTGCAGACGACCTAATATCGAAGAGTTTCAACAATCTTGTATATAAGCAGATTCTCCTCCGGCCAAGGGTCTTCGTCGATTGTACGCGGTGCGACACTTCTACCTCACTTCTAGGACACAAGGTTGGGATCCCACTATACGTTTCTCCAGCAGCAATGGCGAGGTTGGCACATCCTGACGGGGAACATGGTATTGCACAAGGAATCAGCACATTCGGGGCTTTGCAGATTGTGTCAAACAATGCATCTATGACACCAGAACAAATCGTGGAGGGGTCATTACCAGGGCAAATATTTGGATGGCAATTATATGTGCAAAATGATAGGAAGAAGAGTGAGGATATGCTGGTACGGATCAATAAGATGTCGGACAAATACAAGTTTATCTGTTTGACTCTCGATGCTCCTGTTCCTGGCAAGAGGGAGCATGATGAAAAGCAGCAGACCGTTGGAGCCTCTCTTCCTGTATCATCCTCGATCAAAGAGGCAGGTGGCAAGCCTGGTGGAGGCGGTGTTGGGCAACAGCTTTTCTGGGGAACTGCCGCCGATTTGACTTGGGAGAGCACTTTGCCTTGGTTGGCCAAGCACACTAAACTACCTATTGTACTAAAGGGCCTGCAAACTCACGAAGATGCATACTTAGCTGCACAGTATGCTCCGCAAGTCAAGGCGATTATTCTATCAAATCACGGTGGTAGGGCTCTTGATACAGCCCCGCCTGCTGTACATACACTTCTTGAGATCCGGAAGTATTGCCCGGAAGTCTTCAGCAGAATCGAGGTTTGGGTCGATGGAGGTATTAAGAGAGGCACAGATGTTGTCAAGGCACTTTGTTTGGGCGCAAAGGCGGTTGGTGTTGGGCGTCCAGCGTTATTTGGACTCGGTGCTGGTGGTACAGAAGGTGTTCACAGAACATTTGAGAGTAAGCTTTTCAACCCTTGCTTTTGGTCCAAGTGCTAATCACTTCGTAGTCCTCAAGGCAGAAACGGAGACGTGTATGAGGCTTCTTGGAGTCGAGAAGGTCAGCAAGCTAGGTCCTAAGCACGTAGGTTAAACCTGGTCCTCTTAATGGAAGCGTTTTAATCCCCTCTAGATAAACTCACGAGCTGTTGAAAGGGATATTTATGATGGGCACGCAGGATTAGAGAAGCTTGGATTGTGGGTGAAGGCAAATCTTTAGAAAGTGCAAGGTAATGCAACGAAGATCAGCAAACTTGTCTTCTTCCCTCGGCTCGTTACCTTGGGCTTCTTGCCTTTTTGCTTTCAGTGGGCAAATTACCGATTTCAAGTGAAGACTGGACTTTTAAATTGATACAAGCGTCGCTAGTGGTAAATTTGTCAACACATCAGGGCGCGCGCGATCTCTCAGTTCGACACGCAACCGCAACCGCAACCGCAAACACTTTTCTCTTGCGCAACACTTTACGAAACCCACGCGTCCAGACCCGAGAAAACTTCAATATAACTTCGCACAACGTCTGCTAACATGACAGTACGAGCTTTTCCATTCCTTGGGTTGTTTATGATGGTCTTGGGTGTCTTGGTCTGGTTCATGATCGAACTTCGATTGGGATCTGATGTTCTGCCAGGACCAATCGTGACGGTAGGACCCCATGCCCTGGGTATAAATACGCACAGTTAACAACCTGTCTTCTTGCCAGTTGAACCTGTCATCCCTTGGTATGGCCGAGTTCGCCGATATCAATTCTCCATTGTATGCAAACATCAGCGCCCTTCTCCCGGTCAACATCTCTGCCTCTGATTACGCGTCTATCACCAAATACCTAGGAGTAAGTCCAAGTCTATACATTCTCTCTGTGCAATCTGGAAATTTCTAAGGGCTTGACTACCCAGCCTGACTCATTGGCTGGAGGAGACAGCGACCAAGATAATGACCCAGGTCTGCAAGGACTTTGAGCCTAGGAAAGTAGATGCTAATTCCAGGGTTAGGTTGCTGACTGGTATGTCATATACCTGCGCGGGTACTGCACAGGATACTACTACGCATACGATTGGCCTGTTGCTTCCTTGAATAATTACATTGAGGTGGAACAAGACGGGAATTGCACAAAGTATGACGGAGTTCAATCATATAGCTTCGACCTTCACAGCATTCTCGTACAATCACTCCCTCCAAGCGTCGAAGGCCTTGCTCATCCGTATCGTAACATTACGATACTCAATGTCGCGACCTGGCAGATCTGTTGGTGTATTGGAGCGGCATTCTGGCCATTGGTAATGGTGTCCCTGTACCTTACCCTCTACGGCACCCGGCGACTCAATGGCATAGCCTTGCTACTATCGCTTGTAAGTACCAATCATGTTCTATAGTCACTTGCTAAGTCGCCTCCTACGCAGGGACTTTTCGCTTCCATAATGTGCTCTCTTTCGTTCATGCTCGGCAACCTATTACAGTTGCCGTGTGAGAGCTGGGTACATGTGTCGTCGTTTCAGTATCACCTCTCGCTGTACTTCTTCATACCTGTTGTCTTCCTGACTTTCTGCGAATGGAAACTTCAGCAATGGACTCATTATCTGGATGATATCGTCATAGACCGCAAGCCCGACGGTGTCAGTTGGTGGAGTCATAACCCACCACCAAATACCTATGTTACAGACCCCGAAATTCTCCTCCGTCCCATGGGCGGCAATTTCAACCCGCAGTCCCAGCAGGACCGTGCCGTAGAGAGTGGTATGAGGCTCGATAGCTAGGCAAGGGGATGGATCAAGGACAACAGGTTTGGCATTCCTATGAATGTGGGAGGTGATTATCGAATATTTCCACCTGCAAGAGACGTAAACCAGGGCCAGGCATCTTGAGTACGATACACATTCTCCTCCAAAAGAAGGCGCGGAAGAGTAACTATGTCAAAGTACTGGGTACTGCTCTGTTTCTTTTAACGACCCAACATAAGCCGATAGAATGTACAAGACATGGGAACATGATACTCTGCATTAACCAACTGTGATGGCTTGAGGCTTGAGCACATGTTCATGACCTGGGAGCTTATTCCTAGCAACTCCTCACGACTTGACAATCCTCCAATGCTTCTGGAATTTCTGCAAGACTCCTCCAGCACTCTGATCCTGGCCAAACCGAAGCTTCTCCTCCCCTCATGTAGTTATTCCAGACCTCGGTCAACATCGGAATCGGAATCTTCATCGCCGTAGACTAATTGGTAGTAGTCGGGATCTTTGGGGTCGTGATTTTCGATATCAGAATCTTGAAGCTCAGAGCCTACGCTAGCTTCGAGGACTCGTCGGTTATTCCGTTCTAGCATCTCAAACCACAGCTGTCGTTCCGTCTTTCCGTACCAGTAGCCAATCCACCATTGTCTGAACCTAAGAGCATGGCGACGAAGATATATTTACACCGCGCCGACCCAGGACTAACAACCCAATTAGTTAATTGAAAGCAGAGAATAAAGGAGGATGAACTTACAGGTAGATTTCGGCGATCAACCAAATCACGCCTGGGATGAATAGCCGTGTTGGAGACTGGATTTGGTCTATCCGGTCTTGCGAGCCCTGCAGAAGCGTTAGATGCGCATGTCCCAAAATCCCTGGGACATTTTCAAGTTCATACTGATCTTTACTTGCTTGTAGATTATAGTCCTCATATTGGCGCAAGAAGCAAGGTGCGTTCCTGGGGATGGTGTGAACTTATGGCTGTTGCGGATGCGAGGAGGGTTGAATTGTAAGTTTGGTCGGAATCGAGGCTTGCGAGACTGTGTAGAAACGTTAGATTTAAAAGTCCCAAGGTCTTTGGGACGTTTTTAAGGTGTGTGAATCATTCGTCGAGATGGCGTGGGTATAAAATCACATACCTTCCTCGCTTAGCTCTCGTCACGTACAAAACACCACTTCAACACCTCAACAGCTGCACCTCCCACTTCTTCTCACAACCTCCACAACCATCTCGAAACCTTAATTTTCTTCTCAGTATTGCTCTGCGCAACTCTCAGACGGTTTGGAAAGCGGTACGCCACTTTCACAAACCCATTTCCCTTGTAAGACCCCGTCAACTGCAGATCTGTGAAGACAAGCGGATGACAACACCTTCCTCTCCTCTCCTAACACCTCCTGTATCTTTTGCAAAAGCTCTTGAGGCTTGTTGAAGTGACTGCTTACTTGCAATAACTCTCCAGACCTTTGCGATCTTGGATTTTTTCAGAGAACAGCCAAAGCGCTCTTCCAAAGTAAGTCCTCCCCCCCACCTTCTCCTCGACTCCTAGGCGCACCGCAAGCACAGAATATGATCACACGAGCAGCTTCATGCTCAATTTCCCTTCTATATTGCTTTGACTCATCCGGGGCGAGGCTGCGAGCTAAACCATCTGATTCCAATTCACCACTCGTCCGCTAGCTAACGTGCGGTGGGCATAAGTAGTTCGCACCTCAACTCTTCTTCCATCCCCCAACAATATAATACGACGACAAACCTCTTCCTTCTTCAACAGTCTTGGGTCTCCTTGACTTGAAGTATCTTCTCGATACTACAACGTCTGAAGATTGACCTGCACGCGCTGTGTGTATTTGCGCACTCGCGTTAACACCGCAGGCAAGTCAAAAGGTACGTCCACCATCTACCCTACTCCAGTAAAAAGCAAGCTACAACATTGCGCAACTCGAATAGCAATACTCGCACCCTCGATCTTTGATCTCATACTGACTTGACATCCTATCAAGCACCGAGTCTCGAGCTTTCGAATCGATCTGTGCTCGTCTACAATTGGCCCCCTGAACCATCGACTGAAAACGATTCGCTCCCCTTAACCAAAAACCAGTCCCTCCCCCCTTAACCGAGAAGCTCCCCCTTACCCAATCGACTAAAAAAGAGTCGCTCCCCTTTATCCATCGCCTGAAGAGCCACTGAGCAGCATTAGCTACGTCGCTACGTCTCCTGAAGTAGCCGACCAATAACGGGGATCATTTCGCTTTCGCCCTAAAGATCGGCTGCTTCGCTCCTAAGTAGTAAGTTGCAGATACTTTCATATAGTCGTTGGCGGTAGAGCACATGGAAGATAGGAACGAAGCGGTAGAAAGTTGGGAATAAAGCAGACGCTTCGAACTGATGTGGTTCGAGCTGAACTTTGGTGGACTTCCATCAAGCAATGTTCCTCCTTTGCAGCCGCAAGCTCGTGAAACGCGAATGTCGCCATCCTGTTCTGCGACTTTCGAAAGAGGATAAGTCGTGAGAATAAGTTTGGACATTCATGTTGAAAGGCGTTTGTGGTGGTTTTGGAGACATGGGCAGGAATCATGCATGAATGACTTTGAACATTTGCTAACATCAGTGTGCAGCAGCAGCAGCAGCAGGGCCCTCACATAGCCTCCAGTCGACTCCTCGAGCTACGAACCTCGAAGCATACTCTCGATTACCGAAGGAAATATTGGGGCAACAACATCCGAAGCAATGTCAGGAGGACCTGATTTGCCGTTGTTCCCTGTTATCAAGCATAACAGATGGGAGAAGATCTCGGTCCATACCGCCAAGTGTGATCTGTGTCACACCCACAACACCACCGTCATGCAAAGATGCAAGTCATGCAACCAACAAATCTGTAAGAAGTGCATCGATCATGTCCACAAGGATGGCAAGCATGAGGTCATCGGAGAACTCGACTGGACTCCCGGTCCGTCTCCAGCAGCAGAAAGTGCTCGTCGAACACCGGCAAAGAACCCCAGAAAGAAGGAGACGCCTACGAAGACCCTAAAGAGTTCACCGAAGCGTGATCGTGTTCTCTCTTCGAATGCCACACCTTCTCGAATCAGCAAGCGCCAGACCCCAGGTCGGATTGCTAGCCGGAATGTCGCCTACTATCGCGAGGAGGACTGCGAAGGATACCCCGACGACTTCGAGGAAGGTGGCTATGAAGATGAGATTGTTCATTCGGGTGGTTCACGTCGTGGCAACCAACGCCAGCGCAATGAAACTCAATATGAGCCCCCGATGCACGATCCTCGAGTCGGCCGATATCCCGACGAGCAGCAAGGCATGAGAAGCTATTATCAACACGGTCCCCAATTGAACAGACAAGAAGGCTATGTTCCAGCAGGCCATGCGTTTGAGGACCCATTCACGGATTCTCGAGCTCGCGCTCAAGGACCTCAACATCATCGTCCCTCTACTACTATGAGTGTATCAGGCAGAAGACTCGTCGGCCCACCACGTAACTTTCACTATGAGGAGCCAGATGATGAACGTTTTGTGGAGGAGTTGACTGCTATGCACCCTCATGTGAGTGGTCATCACCGAGAGGAAGCTCGATCTCGTCATGCTGAGGAAGGTGGTCATGCTATGCAAAGTGGCCATCGCGATATTGGTCGTGAGGAAGGTCATTACGCCGAGAAATGTGGCCATGCTATGGAGAGCCGCCCTCGTGAGCAGACTCGATATGCTGAGGAGTATGAGGAGGCCTATTATGCTGAGGAAGGTCGCCTGCGTCGAGACTCTCGTGTTGGCAGACAAGAAGGGCCCCGTCAAGCCATTCCCTATGCTGCCGAAGGTTGCCCACGCCCAGAGAATCGTCCACGACAACAAGGTCAACCCCGCCAGGATGTTTCTCAAGGTGTGCCAGAAATCTATCGTCAAAATGGCTACTTTGATAACAATCAGGTCTACCACCATCCAGTGAGCCAAACTCGCGAGGAGTCCCATCGAGTCCAATCTGCAAGACAGGACAATCCCTCTGCCAACGAGGATGGTTCTCGTAGATCATCTGTCCAGGGACGCGGTGCTGACAGCATTGCCTCTTCCATCGCAGGTCGTACCAATGACAATCGATCTCCAGATATGGGACGCCCACGTGTCGAGAATCGCTCTCCTGCCAATGACCATCAGCAACAGGCTGAGCTGTCTGCTCGGGATGCCAGAATTGCTGAAATCCAACGTGAATTCGGCGAATTCGACCAAATCATTGAGATGCTGGATGCAAACAACTTGGAGGAAGCCGAGCAACTTGTCGCTGCTTGCGAGGCTCTGGTGCAAGGTAGCGGTGGTGATGAGGAATAAGGTCGTAGCAGCGTCCCTCTAACATCAGCACCCTCTCTTTGTACTTTCCCTTTTGCACACTCCAGCACTGCATTTGGCAGACATTTTGCGTTGTCTTTTTCATTTTGCTTTTTTTCTGCAGCAGAGAATAAACACTAGAGTTGAGCTGGTGGACAAAAGTTTTGCGTGATTTTTGCATTAGACTTTGCATTCAACATTGCATTGGATTTCAGATAATTGGGGATGGATCTTTTGGACTGGCTTCAGTTGGTACTTGGTCTGCAGCATTTGCATAGCAGACATAGGTAGAAAAGATCATTCCTGCAAAAATTGGTGCCACTTGACTTTGTGAAAGGTGAAGACTAGCATGTGCCTTGACATGATATCAATGACCATCAACTTTATGCCTTTCTTAGAATACCGAATCCAGGTTCCGACTTTTGAGAGCAGAATGTCGTCTTCTCAACATAGTGAACTTTGGAATCCTGTAGTATCTGTGCGATCTGTCTCTCGTTTTCCGGTGTCTTTAGAGTGCTGCTTCAAGTCCGCAGCCTTTCAGGATTTGAAAGAATGCCCTCTCTTTCTCAGATTTGCAGAGTTATCTGGGTCCATGGGATGTGACTATTATGAATTCCTGTGGGCAAGTTAGAACTCTGATGCTGCTTCGCAATTCTTGCTGGTGCTTGTGGCGACTCACCACATCCTGCTACCTGATCCAGCCCTGCCTGCATGGCTGCAGATTCTTTAATAAAGACTGCTATTGAGTCACAATTGAGAGGCATCGTCGCAGATCCGGAGCTCAATGGACGAATGCAAGATGAGGAGGAGGGGCAATTGTTTGCTTGAGAGGAAGCGTCGTCTGCAGTGAAGCGAGAACCCCAGTCTTGGCATTCTCACCTGCCTCTTCTGGCCTCCTTACCAAACTAGACCACGACCCATTTGAAATTCCTTCGACAACACTTGCACGTTGACTCATTTCTTCATACTATTTCTTATCTTTGCACGGCTGTAGTTAGCCGCAGCCTTTCTTCTTTGCATTGAATGCCATTGCGACGGGATAAGCTTTACTAGACTACGTTATTTCCTCTCCGTTTCTGAGCAGATTTCATGAGCGGGTCAGGCTGCAAGTGCAAGTCCACCTCATCAATTACTCTATAAAACAACTCCATTCCATCCATTTGAAGCAAACAAACCCCCCATTAAGCAAAATCCCCCAAGCCTACCACAATCATGGCAACCACAACCCCCTCAGACCCGACATTCCGCTCCTATACCTTAGAAGAAGCCAAAATCTACGCCACCCACCGACTCTCCTACCCCGAAGCCCTTTACAACAAAGTCCTTGAACACCATGCTTCCACCGGAGGTCAATTCGGTCTTCTATTCGACGTTGGATGCGGACCTGGGAACGCTACACGTGATGTTGCGTTGTCATTTGATGAAGCACTTGGTGCTGATCCGGGAGAGGCTATGATTGGGGCTGCGAGAGATTTGGGTGGGAAGACGAAGAGTGGGAAGGGGATTAGGTACGAGGTTTCTGGTGCGGAGGAGATAAGTGGGGTTGAGGGGTTGGCGAGGGAGTCTGTGGATCTTTTGATCAGTGCTATGGCTGTACATTGGTTTGACGTGCCAAAATTCTGGGCAGAGGCGGCGAAAGTCGTCAAGCCTGGAGGGACAGTTGCACTTTGGACGTATTGTAAGTTTCCAAATCTTGGGGTTGAAGTTGGACTATGCTGACTGTGATTTTAGCATCTCTGTTTCCTCGTATGTCAAAGTCCTTAGCCAGGGACATGCACAGTCAATCTCAGAATATCTAGATCCTTCAACGCGAAACTACGAAAAGGTCAAGGAAGTATTCCTTCGGCTCGAAAGAGAGACCCTCGCACCCTATGCGCAACCAGGCAACATCCTGTCCATGTAAGCATCAACTTCTCGGAGAATTGTTCCCTCTTTCGTGTTGTCTTAGGAGTGCATTGCTCCGATGTACTCCACCTGTGCTCCAAACGCACTCTCAAGACATGCATTTTTGCTCTCGAAACATACAAAAGAAGTTGGCTGACTCCGAGATCTTGATGAACAGGAACATGTACGACGATCTACCACGTCCATGGGACGCCTCACCACCAATCCCCACCTTCCTAGAGTCGAAGTACGTGAAGTACGACTGGGACCGAGATGGGAAGCTCAGCAACGGCGTCGACTTCTTTGGCGGCGGAGAGAAACGAACACTCGTCCAGATTGAAAATGGGATGGGAACAGCAAGCATGGTGACTCGATGGAGAGCCGCCAACCCAGAGTTAGCTGGCACAGACAAAGATGCGGTGAAAGTCTTTGCCAAGGAATTGCGAGAGGCATTGGGAGGTCAAGACTGGGTGATAGAAGGCAGTGGGACGACCATCATGCTATTCAAGAAGTCTTGATCCTCCCCGACGGCGTTGAAATTGCGGTCTTCCTCGCTATTCACTCTTATTCAAATCATATATACAAAGTCACCGTCCTCTTCAGTACGGCGCGTTTCCGAGGATCTCTTCTCAAAAATGTGGTGATTGGTCTAGATCTCCAGCCGTATGCAGGACATCTGAACCTGTCTCCACCATCCCTGAGACCCTGAAGATATCATATTCCGATATAGCCTATTACAGAAACGTTACTATCCCTTCTAAGATGTTGGACATTTTGCCTATCTCCTCGCATGCAGAAGATTAACGCGCGCACGTTTAGTTTCAAGCAAGCCCGTGGGGTCTGAGTTGCATCCACCAGGTGCATCTTGACCCTTCTAGAGCACAGATCAAGGGATCTAATGGTCGGATGGACTGGTGATGTGGGTGAGGCGGGAAGCGCGTCCAGCGCACATCTTGAAGCGCGCGGTCAAATCCCATCACCATCACCAGATGAGGGTGGTCAAGATCGATTCGGCTTCAATTGAAGCTTGATCGAACAGCAAAAATTTTCTTCATTCTATGCTGACCATCATGTCTATTCTTCAAGTGAAGACAGCCGTTTTCCCCGTCGTCTTTTCAAATCATCACGATGCCCCACGAAGCACCCCTCCAAAGCCCGCTCTCTGATTCGTCAATTCGCGTATGCAAGCATTAAACGCGAAAAATCGCGTCGCGCGTTCCATGTAATCTCCCTCATGCTCTCATCCACCACTCACAGCACCCACTTCTCGCACACGCTCTGTAAATGACTCGCAGGCAAGGCGGTGTCATGTCACCGCCTCAGCAAGAGCGAACTTGCCTTGCATCTCGATATCACCTGGGGATGCTGAATGTCCTCATGGAAGAAAGCAGCGGGAGCAAGCATGGCGATAAGATTGCGCCGTTTCAGACATCCTGTCCATACTATCGATTAGAACCCCTCAGACATACTTTGCGTCATTGCTGAGTGTCTATGAACATCGTAATGAAAAGAACCAAGGGAGGTCAGCAAGGAAATCCTCTGAGATGGTGCCTGGGAGACGCGTCGAAGCGCGTAAAGTACTTTCTTGGATAATATTGATCTCGATTCCAACAGCAGGTACACCAGGAGAAAGTGAGAGGGTGTTGCCATGACGAAAGAATTGAGAGTGAGAATCGAAAAGTCACCTCATGATCGAGTGTTCTGATAGAGGCTAAGGCACCAGGAGGAGAGTTCATTCTATCTTGGGGTGGGATCCGGGGCTTCTCCCGCAGCCATAAACTTTCCACCAGCTTGGAAAATGCTAGGAGATGACTTCAGATGGCACTGTTATAAGCCCTAGCCGGTGACCGGCGTGCTGAACGGTGCAAGTGAAGGGATCATAGAGACGGGAGCGCAGAATCGAGAGGTCGCTGAGCGAAGTATCGAGGAGGTGATTCTCCGTTCAGATCGAGGACAGGAACAGAACCAAAAAAGCTCCCCTTCACACACCGCAACCAACATCGTCTCGCAGATATATTGTGCACACTAGACTTCTGAAAGGGAAGTAGTGGCACACACCTCTCTTCACACCCTTGCTCACCTTGTACGCTCCCATCACGAGGCCACTTAATGCGGTTGTGCAGGGGTAGCTGGTCGTAGCGGGCATTAACTCTGCATTATTAACAGGCCGCCCACCGTTGCCAACGGCCCTCTCTTCCTCTCACATCCACAGCTGCGCCAACCTGCATCTTCACCACCAAAAGCAACATCTACGATCAACAACGTCGTCGCATATATTTGTTTTCGGGGCCAACGAATCTTTAAAGCTCGGGGAATACGATCGTGTTTTTATTCTGCGCAGAGAGCGAGGTTGTGCGACGCCGAGAGCTCCCGGCGCATTCGTGTCGCTCGTCGCATCGATCCTCGATTGCTTCGAGAACTTCACTCTACACGACAACACTCTACACACAACAATACGACAGTCGCAACCATGCTCCTTCCCTCAGCATTAACCTGCGAATCCACCTCCTCGCTCTCAGCACCAAAACCCACCTCCTACTTCCCACCTTCGTCGACCCTCTTCGCCTCACCACCCATCTCACCTCCTACAACCACGACTCAGCTCTCTTTTCAAACACCAGCCTCAAGCTCAAACACCACGATCTCGAGTATATACTCGACATGTCGCGCGCTGCAATCTATGCTTACAACTCCGTCGCAATTGCCGAGTCCTCCTACACAACGTACGCAATTAGCTTCTTCAATCCCAATCATCTCGAGTCCGTTTAAGTTGAGGTTGAGGAATAGGGGGAATAGGAGTGAAGATCAATCTTTAACTCCTAGGAAGAAGATTGGGAAACGAGCACCCCCTAGAGGAGTTAATAAACGTCGACGAGCAATTGAGGACGAGATGTCGAGGGAGACAGTCGACAGTGATTGCGACTCGGAACACGAACATGAGAATGAGTCGGAAGAGAAGGAGAATGCGAGACAAACACCAGAGCGAGAGGAGAGGGAAGGGGAAAGACCCAGGACACCAAAACGTATCCGTCTAGCTCCAGAAATCCTTCCACTCGGTCTTGATCGCAGCGACTTTCACGCTCTGCACTTACAACATCAACTCTCGTCCCAACCTTTATTCTTCCCGTCCTCACAATCTTCCCACTCCAACGCCGGTCCATTTTCCTCCAACAACACACAACAACAAGAAATGGAAAGTGAAGAGAACGAGGAATGGAGCACAGAAGACGACCGCCTCCTCGTCGAGCTCGTCCTCGAAAAACTCAAGCTCTCAAAATCCGAATGGCAAGATTGCGCGAGAAGTTTAGGACGGGATCGAGGGAGTGTGGGGAGGAGGTGGAAGAGTCTTATGGCTGGTGGGGACGTAGGCCTGAAGGGACGGCCTAAGGCTGTTGGCGGGATAGGAGGGAGAGGGAAAATGGAGAGGGGAAGGATTTATGGGAGTTGGCGCTGATTGTAGCGTTTGTTTCTTCTCTCCCAGTTGCACTCCTTTCGACTGGATGACTTCGTTTGTTCTTTTTTATATCTTAGGGCCGGGGTTATATAGATTATAGGACGGAGTTATATGATGGTGGCACGGATAGGCCCGGAGGCCGTTCGATTATCGACGGACATTTAGGCTTGGGTCTGTGGTGGAAGGTTCATCTGATATTTTGAGTTTAAGTTTGAGTTCGTCGAACTTCACTACTACTAGTACCGCTCTTTGACTTTCGATATGATATCCAATGAAGTACCACTTTACTCCTTTTTTCCCCCCCGCCTCTATTGCGTGTGATGTCTAGCTACGGTATAGCAGTTGAACTCTCAGGCATGATATATTGATTTGAGGTATAGTGAGATCTTTATGCCTCGTACCTGTGTTGGTTATATCAATGTAGGGCTGGGAGGTACAGTGAGGTTGTTATGCTTTGGAGGTGGGGTTGGCCAATAATAGGGCGGTAGTATATTGGGTGTGTTGTCAGTACGAGGTACTTGTGGCTGAAGAAAATACAATAGCGTTGACGGAAGTGAAGGATCAAACGATGCAGTTGAAGGGCAGTTCAATTGTCAGATCGACCTGGACATTAATTCCTCAATTCAGTGCAGGTATGTTGTTTGTAGTAATTATGGGTATTTTAGAACTCCTAATCATGATAATCTTCTCAATATACATAGCCCTTTCCTATTCCCAACCGATGCCTCCCTTTCCCCATCCTTCCCTTAGTTCCCATAACCTGGTTCTATCCTCTTCCTGTCCCTATATTAATCCCGAACCCATCGCACCGGTACCTAGGATCCATTCCCCAATGCATCCCATGCCCTGTTCCCTTTTCCCTTCCCGTGCCTCCAATACGCCAAAGCAAGGTCATCGCCCCTGGCGAAGTCCAAGCCATTCAAGGTTCACTAGAAACAGATATGACGATGCTTATGCCATATCCCCATGATCCCTCATCGTCATCGGCCAGGGCGTCACAGGCGTCACATCCCCACTCCCACTCCCATTTTCAAGCCAACTCCCATCACTATCCCCATCGCCCGTAGAACTAACCTCCACCGTCTTATGCACGTTAATCCCTCCCTTCCCCGTCCCCCCTTCCCTCCCTCCTCCAACCACTTCACTCGAATCCCCAAACGGGCTTCTGATACTTGTCACCGTTCCTTTGCGTCTAACGTCGGACCGTAGCTGTATCTGGCGTTGAGATGGAGGATCTTGGTTCTTGATATATCCTAAGCGGGAGTTTGATTTTCGCCAGTTTGAGGGGTGGGGATGTGAGGAGGCAGAGCGGGTAGAGAGGTTGTAGAAGGAGCGGAAGAGAGGGCGGAGGGTTGCACCTCCTATGGCCATTATTCCGAGGCCGGGTTCGACAGTTGACCAGATTGCTACGTCCGTTGTAGCGAAGAGGAAGTCATCTGTGAGGGCGAGAGTCTTGATGAATGGGACGCGGATCATTGCGGCTACTCCAGCCCTGTGTAGTGATTAGTCATGATGGTAAATGAGATATGAAGGTGTGACTTACAGAAGTCCAAGGCCCATTAGCACAGCAACTGAAACCTCTATAGATAAATCAGTATGCGATTTGAAGTATGATTTTGGAGTCGAAGAGCTGAGGAGCCGGGAGGAGCCGAGTCCAAAATACTCGCGAAGAGCTCGGCTCTCTATATCTCTTCAAACAAAGGGCATATTCTCACGTACTGGTTCGCACATTCATCTTGAGATCGTAGATCAGAGCAATAGGCAATAAACCAAGTATCCAATCTGCCGTGAAGGAGACAACCGAGTGAGCGATACTAGCATCAGGTACAGCTGCTGGGTTTATGCATGATCCTTTTTTGCCCAAATATTGTTCCCAGAAATAGCTGTATGGAGTGCATTGGAATAGCACTAAGAAGAAGTAGAAAATAGAGAACAAGATGACCATAGTCAAGGTCCCGTAAACGATGTTCTTGTGTATTGGCTTGACGCATATTCGGAGAAGGAAGACGGCGATTGAAAGTCGGATGAAGACCGTTGTCAATGTATAGAAGAGCTCACAGAGCCACCAGTAATACAGTGCCTTGGGGATGTCGTCCAGAGGTATATCGGTAACGTGTCGACCTGTTCCCTATTTGTCAAGATCTCGGAGTCAGCCAACTTCTTTTGTGTGTCTCAAGAGCAAAAATGTATGTCTCAGAAGTGTATCTAGAGCACAGCTGGAATGCATATGGAGCAACGCACTCCAGAAGCATGCCAGGAAAGGGAATAATGCTCCGAGAAATTGACACTCACATAATGCACGCCAGTTGCTGAACAAGCACAGTAGGTGGTGAAAAACATCTGAAGACAGTCAGCATGGAACTCTGACAAGAGCGATGATGGCGACTGACCAGAGCTATAATGAGGAAAACATCATCGCTTCCCCAGCTTTTAGTCAAGAATGTCTTGACATAGAATCTCAAGCAGACGAAAACCGTAGCAAGACCTAAGAAGAGGCCCAAGACACTGGCTACCAATCATCAGTACAGTCCAGACGAACACGAACCTCGGATGAACATACCCAACTCGGGCCCCCTGTCTACCGCCATAATGTACCCGACTTCTTGGGATTTTCACATTCGATATTCATTCCCCACCCGTTGAATTCGACTGCAGCAGCACCTTGATGATAACGTGTGAACTTGGGGAAGGAGAACATTCTATAAAGATAATCGAGGGGCGCTCATAATAGGAAACGGGCCGAGGAACCACTCTTCCATCATGCCTCTATCCCGCAGCGGTTTGGCAGCATAGAGCCGTTTTTGCATTCCATGCAGGAACGGAGGCGAAATAGAGGCTGACGGTAGGGTAACTTGAGCAGGCCATCGGGAGCTATGTTTTGGCATCTTCAACATCGACCTCTGAGAGGCTCGTCCACCACACTAGAAGGGCGGAAGGCATAATCTTCTCATCTAGTGCGAACTAGACACTTGAGGTTATGTTCGGATGTGTTTCGCTTGACACGGATTTCCAGCCTTCACATGCGCCCTCTTGCCTTCTTCAGTAAGGCGAGTAAGCAGTTGTAAGCAGCAACACACGAGAAGGGAGGTCTCATTTGCTCGACGACCTCCCTTTTGTGGGTTCAGTCGCAAGAATGATCGCCGACCTAGATTGTCTAGAATTTGCTAGGATGATTAGCGGCCCACTATTAACAGAGAATTATGCTAATCACTTCTAGAAATCTAATAGTTGGAGAGATTCGGTGCAAACCTATTTCGAAGAACGACACGCAATATCTGTTCAGCGCATTCGGGTGCCGAATTGGTGACAACCGTGAAGAAACAGAGGAAGATGTTGAGATGAACGAGATGAAGCGAAAGCAGAAGAGGAAGGAAGACTGCTCCCGAGGAGATGAAACCTCCGATTCCAAAATATTCCAATGAACCTCGTCCTGGTCCAAAACCACGAATAGTATCAGAAACCTCGAAGCCATCAACTCAACATGGTCTCCCCTCTGCATGAGGCTCCTCCTTTGCGAATACTTTCATGCTGGCACTAAATTTTGATCGGAATGTCGGGGACGCCACCAACCACCCTTAAGAGCTTTTTTATCTCGGGCTCAACACGGTTCGTTGCCTTGATTTGAACCTGAAATAAAAATCTTGAAGTTGAGATTCTCTTCCCATAAAACGATTCGAACAATTTTGATGTTGAAGACGCTGATGGATGTTACATTTGATCGCTTTCCAGATGCTTCCTGCTCTTGCCTATCCGCGTTTTGCTTTCAGTTAGACTGCGGCAGTTGTTGATGCCTGTTCATGTACTTGTAATTGAACGATTCTGCTTTCGATTGATGCTTTTCCCAGCTTGAGGAGATGTACGGCATCAAAATTCCATGGAAGTTGACATACCCAGTGCTCCTGATCAGTGATCAGGCGGGAAGCGGGAGACTGCTCATTCTGGTTGCAACATTTGACTGTTGTTTGTTGAGTGTATCTTCCCGCAATTGGCTTCCCCTGGTTTTTCTTCTTCTTTCATTGAGTACGAGGCTCTGCATTTGGGTGAGTTACAGGACAAATCTGAAACTGAAATACTGAACAGCACATGTCATCACGTGTGTTGGTCATGTGGCACTCCCCTGGTCTCGTCCACAGTTGGGAAGAGTCTTCGTAGAATTGTTACCCCGCACCATGTTGGGGCTCCAACATCTCCGGCCTTTACATCCACGCTCTCGCACGAGTCTCCGGGCCGTCCGCGAAAGCTTACTTATGTTAATGTTCGATCGCCACTTCATCCCACAGACTAAATACGACGACATTCTTCCAAACATCAATGATGGAATCAGCGTCCCTAACAATTTAGACCTCCTTCAGGCAGCCAGAACCGACCCAAACAAAGTGGCAGTGTTTCAAGATGGCCCTGGGCCATTGACCTTCATGTCAACCAATCACCACCATCATGAATGTCATTCACGAGCCTCTTCGCTACACCTCCAAACTCTTTCCGTCTCAAACGAGTGTCGTTTGCATCCCAACTTCTCCATATCAGGGCACGTCGACGCGAGAACATTTCTAAATAACGCCACATGTGTTTGGATCTCTTTTGGCCTGTCATCCCATGTGGAAGCTTCACTCGACTTGGCAAGGCTTGTTTTCGGCGCATTGGGCCGATCCTCATGGCTCCAATGGATATATCCCGATGACAATCGTCGGATCTGTGAAAAAGTTCACAGACATCGGTTCCTTCCTTCTTCTTACCTTGAAGGGAGCTGGAAATGGCTAGAGTCGTCTCATCTTCGCTGTTTTCGTCCCAGAAACTCCACTCCATCAATCAGAAGCTCAGAAATTGCTTCATAGCCCCCATCAAGCGGCATTAAGGTTCCTCGGGAATCTGCTTCGTTTTTGATCATGTCCTGGTCTTTGGCTCCCTTGTCGAAACGTCGGATGAGCTTTGATACATTGGAAATAAGGATTGAGAGGAAGTATATCTCTCAGCACCTATCTCATGATGATCTGATTTGTCTCCTACGCTGTTGATCCGGCTCGGTTGTTCACTTTAGTCACCCACAAGTTATCATACATTCTTTCGACAATACTAAGCACTTACATTCTTTGATTTCTCTTCGATACTTTCATTAAGATCTAGACTCACTCGCCTTTTAACATGTTCTCATCATCTGTCGGTCTTCTGGCGCTTCTCTTCGCGTATGCCAAGGCCGCCGCAGTGTTCAACTGCGTTCTCACAGTCCCTCCTAGTCCGTTGACGGCTACGGGACTAGCTACGCCTTATAAAGTGACTGGTTGTGACCAGACTCAGTTCGCTGCTCAAGGGTAAGCAAGTTTCTGACCTCCAGAAGAGGAGGGCTATTTGGCAGATCAGCGTACAATTTGAATTGGAACTTGCCGGCTGATACTTCAAAGGTCTTTCGTCGAAGCCGCTATTCTAGACCCAGCCACTGGAGCGCTTCAAATATACAATCCCCTCGTCATCAACGCCAAGGCTGCTGTGGCCGGCACCGACTTCATCACACCTGTGGTTCCCACTCTTCCAGCTAACGCGGTCGTGGGCATATGGTTTGGCACAAATGCGGCAACTCTTACGCTGACAGGTGCTACGACTGGCTGTGTCAATGGTCTCCCCAACTCCATCTTCGGGCAGTTCGCACACTGCAATGGACCAGCATTCTTCACCGCGGCACAGACAGCCGTCTCCGCCGGGCTGCTCACGATTCCACCTCCAGGAAGCTCGACGAAGGCCGCCACTACTCAAACCTGCCCTACACTTCGAGACTTTCGAATTGTTGACATGGATCAGAGTGATAATGTGGACACTACATACCTTCTCATTGGTGGGAAGAAGCTTGCCCAAAACACTGATGCGAACGCTGCTGCCAGTAAGAACAACTCGACCGTACTTTCGAATGGATCTGATAATGCTCTTGTCAATGACTTCATCGCCCCTGCCATGGGCTGCAGTGGCTTCACAGCACCCTCTATTACAGCACCTGGTGGCACTTCGGGAGGTTTGGCGCTGAATGAGCTTCGAGGCCAAGCATTCCCAGGGGCGGCTCCTGCCTTGGTGCCATTGAACGATGACTTCACAGTTATCAACAACAATGGAGCCATCACTCAATCACTTACGAAGACCAACCTTTACCGCGCGGGCGTCGGTCAGCCACAGGCTGCAGATACTGCCAATGCTTCGGGTACTACTTACTGTCAACAATATGTGAGTTCATTCTTCCTTCTTTTCTAGGATCTTGTGATCTGTAGCTTTAAAAAGGTTCAACTCGGACACATCTCTCTATTCAACCTTGTCTGTATCAATATGGTCACTAATTCAGATACTCCATGGCAGGCTGCATCTGGAATCTTCATTGCCTTGAACCAGCAATTATTCACAGGAACCACATCCCCAGCACCTGCTGTTGCTAACAACCTCTTCACCTTCATGGCAAATAGATTCGCCACCTCCTTTGGTCCAGGTAAATCTCGTCCCTGACATCTTCAATGCAGATATTAATCTTTCAAGTTCCATCTCTCGGCTGCTCTACAATCTTTGGCGTCGATATCGCTAATATCGTCAAGCAAACTCTCAATGGCAACGGTGTCGTCGTTGCAGCCACAATCGACACTGCTACACTACAACAAATCCTCAATGGACAGATCAAAGCGGGAGCTTCTGGTGTTGTTTCCAGTAGCACAGCGAAACCCACGGCCACTATCAAAGCTAAGGGTGGAGCAACAGCAGCCACATCAGCTGCAATAGTTGCGACAAGCAAGGCTGGCAAAGCTGGGGCTGCAGGAGCAACTAGTAGTGCGGCAGTGGCCGGTACTTCCACCGCGAAGGCAGCAAAGGGAACTGCCAGTGGGAAAGCTGTGAATGCCAGCACAACAAGGGTAGCTTCCGTTGCAACTATCGCCTCCTCAGCGGCTGTCGTTCAAACTTCCACGAAAGCTGCTGGAGTGAAAGCAAAGGGAGCTACTTCAGCGAGTGGAGTAGCCAGCAGCGTGGCGGTTTCAAGCGAAGCGGCTGCCAAATCTACAGGAAAGGCTGGGAATTTGAAGGGCGCGAACGCTGCTTTCAATTCCACGTTGAAAGCTCGAAATATCTGGTCTTGAGAACTTGATAAAATTGCCCAGTGAGGGGTTGAACCAAGAAGTAGAACGAATTACCGTAGATGCAAAATCTTGAAGAGGAAAGGTCGCTTGAGGATTGATGAATAAATGGATTGGGATTTGTAGGACCAGTAGCTCCCGGTGAGTGCATCATATAATTTTTACCAATAGGACCGAGTAACAATTCATTTCGCGTATTATCCATGCCTGTATCAATTGCCCAGTAGCCAGTTCGCCAGTTCGCCAGTTCACCAGTTCACCAGCCGCTTTATCGTTGATTTGAACCTTTACTCGTACAAGATCCCCGCATGGGTTGATGGCGGCTATACAGGGTAGGTTTCCACAAGCATATTGACTTTGTCGTTCATTTATGTGAAGGGGGAGAAATGTCTAAAATTCTACCGGGGGATTTGAGGTTCTTAGATAGTCAGAACTACCAGATTTTGCAAGAGATGAGTTCGGAGAAGTTGTTGACGAAGAAAAGAATGTCTAGCAGAAGCATACCTCGCTGTCAAATGGTATGCCTTCGTCGTCACTCTGCATTGACAGAAGTCTGTGCTGTACCGATTCCGCGACGGAAGTCTGTGCCCTGTCCCGCGATTGTCGCAAGGGTCCGGAGATCACTCCTCTCCAGACGAACACATGCACGTCTTCTCTCATTCTCATGTCTTAATGTGGCACGAATCCTGCATGAATCACATACGCTTCCTACTCGACGTCAATAGCGAACCTCGAGAATCTTTGCCGGACATGGTGCTAACAGACGAGGAATTGGAATTGAATGCAAGTCGTTCCATACATATAACATTCTTCAAGTAGCGTGAACCGCGTTACGCCAGATTTGGATCTTGTATAACTTGGATCTTCTTCCAAGCCCCACCATGGGTGGCATCCTTGTTGCGGAATCACGAATCCATCGAATCCACGAATCGCCAGATCCCAAAACTGGGAATGTCTTGTTAGCAGTGCATAACCGATTCATCCGACGACATCACCTGCATGAACTGGGGGGGAGAGAAGGATGATGATCCATTCTTTGCTCCAGCTGCCCGGCTAGTCTAATGACATTAATTGGAGTGATACTTATGGGGTGGTTAATCTGTCCCGTAGTGAAAAGCTTCCAAAGCTCGTACAACACCATCAACTCTGTGGATTCTATATACTATTGATCACGATATCCAATTACTTCCAGTTCACCTTTAGGGGGTTGAAATACTGCCCACAACGAGCAACACGCACATCCGCGTTTCGATATAGAGGAAGGAACGAGGATTTCAGAAAGAAGAACCTCGAGGGCGAGTTTGATATGCTAGAGGAGAGCTTCCAAGGAGAAATCGAGAAACGAAAAGCGTAATCATATCAGACAATTGATGACGCTGCAATGTCAATGGCTCCTACTCCACTAAAAAGCTTTAAGCCTGACTTTCTTTCAGGGCTACGACACTCGCTCATCCCTCATCGGGCATCCATCGGACCTGTAGCTTCCATTGCGAGCACGAACGCGAGAGGGAGTCACGCGGGCTTCCTTTTCAACATCACCTCCGACTCCTTAAACAACAACACACTCCCCCTCCTGACTCCCCATCCTCTTCTCCTGTAATCTCTTTCTTCGATAAACCCTTTCCATCCAAAGTCGAGTCAATTCGACTGAGGATCAGTAATTCAAACGCAAGTACCGCGCGTAACTCACATACTTCCCGCACCACGCGCTCCTCCTCTCCCGGAGGTCGGCCATTGATGGCAACCCAAACAGCATACAACCACCAGGTGGATGTCTTCCGCGATGCTGAGTATCCAATGATGCACGGTAAGCAAAAGTTTCCTCTCTAGGAGCTCGCAAAAATGCTAATATCACCCAGACAAGGTGTATCTCGACCACGGTGGTACTACCATTTACGCAAAGAGTCTCATCGAGGAATTCTCTGCCAAGATGATCAATAACCTCTTCGGTAACCCTCACTCCGCCTCGGCCCCTGCCATGCTATCCGGACATATGTGCGACGAAATTCGATTGCAGGCATTAGCTTTCTTCAACGCCGATCCCGAACACTTTGACCTGGTATTCGTACAGAACGCCACTGCTGCCATCAAACTTGTCGGAGAGGCTTTCTGCGACTTAAGTGACTCGAGCTCCGCAGGTTCCTTCTGGTACGGTTACCACAAGGACGCGCACACCAGCATTGTCGGCGTTCGAGAGCTGACAAAAGGCACACACCACTGTTTTGCCAACGACGACGAGGTTGAAGACTGGCTCAATGATTCAAAAGCTGCTAGAGAAGTCATCAAAGTTGAGGCATTGCCATGTCTCTTCGCATACCCAGGTCAATCAAATATGACGGGTCGGCGCCTGCCTCTGAATTGGGCCAAGAAGCTGCGACAATCAACAGCACCACTGCACCAGAATGCTTACACCCTTCTCGACGCTGCAGCACTTGCAACCGCCACAGAAATTGATCTCAGCGATCCGGAATCAGCACCAGACTTCGTTGCTTTGTCATTCTACAAGATCTTTGGCTTTCCTGACCTTGGTGCATTGATCATTCGCAAGGAGTCGGGTCACATTCTATCCTGGAGAAAGTACTTCGGTGGCGGAACTATCAACGCTCTCACGGTCATTGGAGAGCCAACTAAGCAGAGAAAGACTACCTCTCTCCATGACAACTTAGAGGATGGTACCCTTCCGTTCCACGTAAGTACTTTCTCTTGAAAGGACTCGCGGCATACGTCGCTTTCTATGCTCAGCTCTGCCTTGGTGAATTATAAATACAAATTCTGCTAACACTTTCTCTCTCTATAGAGTATCATTGCTCTGGGTTGTGCAATTGATGTGCACAAGCGACTGTACGGATCGATGAAGAAGATCTCCCAACACACCTCATATCTCGCATATAGGCTATATCATGGAATGGCAAGCCTTGTACACTACAATGGCCAACCCCTCTGTGCGATTTACAATGACGTTTCCGAGGGCAGATGCACCTATGGTGACCCCATCACACAAGGAGGTACCTTGGCATTCAACTTGGTGCGTTCAAATGGAAAGTTCATTGGCCATTCTTTCGTCGAGAAGCAAGCCAACGACCGAGGCATATTCTTGAGATCTGGAGGCTTGTGCAACTCAGGTGGAATTACAAGCTACCTCAAGATCGAATCCTGGCAGTTCATGCGAGCTTGGTCCCAAGGTCACCGATGCGGTGAGGCCGGCTTAGACAATATCAACGGCAAGCCAACAGGAGTCGTTCGAGTGAGCCTTGGCGCCATGACCACAATGAAGGATATTGATACTTTCCTTGCCTTCTTGGAGTCCGAGTATGTTGAGACAGAGAGAGTCTTGCAGCTGGCAAGATTTGACGATCTCAACGTTCATTGGGGACTTGAGACAACGATCAGCCATGACAGTGGCGTCGGCTCTACCACTGAGGTGTCTCGCCGTCAGAATGTGGCTCCGCACCCTCAACTGCGTACTATGACCAGCTCTCCGAACATCAGTACGATGAGAGCCGCCCCCGCAGTTGTTCTAACGAGAGCTTTCTATGAACAGCGACCAGGCACTGCCACAAGTACTGTTGATCTTCCTCGAGCTCCGACTATGTCACAGAGACGCCCTGACACTGCTCGCCACTTGGTTCCTCTTGACAGCATGCGACATTACAACGACTTCGATGGCCCTATGGGCATCTCACCAACTACCCAACTCTTTATCATGAATCCAGTCACGAATCTAGGCACTACCTCTGGAAACACAAAGCAAAAAGGAGGTTTCATGAAGTTTCTCAGAGGTCGCAAGTCTTCTCAACTTAAGGAGACCTGACGTGTGCTAGAGAGCCACATTATTGACGTGTCATTAACGTGTCTTCACTTCTGATTTTGGCACTTGCTGTTTGGTTGTCGTTCGTTTGCCGAGGTGTCGATCTCACCGCTCTTTCTTTGTCAGTGTGGGAATATTTGCTTGGTGTATGGAGTACTCATCTGTGTGTGTTCAGTCATTGAGCTTCTGCAATAAGAATTGGGGTAGAAAAAAGTGCGTGCATTGGGTGGTCGCAGTATTGGGCAATATATAGTATGATGGGATTTGGAGTTGAGTTGGCGTTTAGACTGTTGAGATAGTGGATTTTGTGGGTCGGCGTTTGATGGTTTGATGGGTTGAGAATTGATGGGAATTGAGTTTTCGTGGGTTGCGTTTAGAATGTTGAGATAGTGGAGAGGGTATGGAGGATATTGTGGGTTGGCGTTATTGGTGTTGCATTTGCTAATGATGGGTTATACTCTTCTGATGTTTGGAAGTGTTAGCGGGAGTTGTTTTCGGCTTGGTGTTCGTGGCCTGTGGGCATTGATGGCGTTGATTGAGCTGCTGGGAGAAAATTGGCTTGGACTGAAGTATGAATCCATGGACAGGAGGGCTACTGACTGGGTTAAGACATTGCGAGTATAACTTCTTGCTCTGCGAGCTTATATCGGTTAGCTGCCGGTAGATAGATAATTGCAAACATTCGTTGCTGCATCTGTCTGTCTGGAATTGTTTGTGAAGTATGGTTGCTGTCGCAAGAGACATTGTCGTCGTTCTCTTAGCTTCATGCGTCAGTGCCTCGATGCCTCGACACTAAGCATCCTCGCAAGCACCCCTTTCTCTTCTTTCTTGCTTCTCGGTACGTGATTGTCTCCAGATGAATGTGTCAGGACGTGTCTAGTGGCAGATTTGAGAGCAGACAATGGCTTCGGTGGTCGCTGACGCTCGGTAGAGCTTCTGGTCATAGCCCCATTCCCCTTTCCAGGCCTTCCTTCTCGCTTTGTTTTAGCGCGTTTGTCTATAAACAGTCACATATGTTCGGAAGGTGACAGCTTTGATAGTTTCGAGCATATTTGCTTGAATGAAAAGGTGGGTGTGAAAGGTTGTTTGCGAATGAAGGAGATGTGATGGAAGATACCGGCGGTGCGGTGATATTGTTCTTAGCTTGATGCGTTGGTGCCTCGATGCCTCGAGTGTTTGATATTGTATGTCCTCGCAAGTGCGACGGACAAAGTGGCCATTGTCCGTGATATCCTTGGGATGGACATTTTGGTCGGTAGGTTTGAGAGCAGTTATGTGTTTTGATAGTCCCTGACGCTTGGTAGAGCTCCTGCCCCTTTCCTCCTCGCTTCTGGTCATGCAACTTCCTTTCGAACATATGTCAGACCCACTACCAGAGGACGACGGGTTCAATAATGTACGCGATTGAGAGGGTGATGTGCTCGAACTGATTAAGAGGCATGAATGTCTTGAAATAACGTTCGTGTCGTTTGGCAGAGCTGAGAATGGGTAACTACGTTCATCATTCGGTAGAGCCTTTTCCCCATTTTTTCTCGCTTCTTGTTACAGATGTGACTGGTTTGAAAGGTCGTGAAGGCCAGTAGAGTTGAAGGGCGGCAGCTTCGATCCATGATTCTTTCCATGATCGAGATACGTGGGAAAAGTCAAAGTTTTGCCTGGAGCTAGTCATTGCAGCGCGTAGAGACCGGAGCGGCAGTTTCGTTAAAGATGACTACCAGACTGCTTTCTGGACTCTATGAAGCTCAGGAGCCGTTAATAAAGGAGTTAGAGTGCAATGGCGCAATGGCGCCTTTGAAATAGTTTCTGGGTGGACGATTCGGTATTGGGAAGGGAGAGAGGCATTAACGGATGATGGTAGATAGAGGGATTGAGCTTGCTCTTACTTTTCTCTAGCCGAGAGTAGATAGATATTGGAGGTGTTTCCAGGTCTGGCGGAGTCTTTGAAACAGTTTTAGGGTGATGGGTGATATGTAAAAGCTAGATTTTGAGAAGTGATTCAAGGGCATGGACGTAGGACGGCAGGTAGGGGAGGTGTTTGACTCTGGTGAAGAAGAGTCTTAGACATCACAGGAAGCTCAGCAACAGGACGAGATGCTGAGTGGTAGGGCGAGGATGGGTTGTCTTGCTGGAAGTCTGTTTGGGTCACTGTCCTGCATTGTACTCTTTCCTCTCGCTTGATTTGTTTGTCTGCAGCTTGTTCTGAAGCTGGCATTTGAACTGCTAGTACCATGTGAGATTTCATAGAATTGACAAAGGCATGTGAACACAATGAAAGGCAGAGATAGTCAGATGATGATCAGGCTCTAACAGAATTGATGGGTTGGAAATAGAGGGTCGGCAATACAATACGTGGAGAGAAGTACGCAAATGAACGGCTAGAATAGCAGCCTTCAAAGAGTTTCTCTTTGTGCCTTGAGCTAGGGAGTTTAAAGAGTTTAAGCAATAGGTATGAATTCGATGGGCTAGAAAGACGCATGCTTCAAATGACAGAAGAGAAAATTCGCACAAGTATAGAGGTTTACCATTACGAAAGGGGTTATACTCTGGCATTATCGGCTGTTGCTCCATGTCTATATTGACACAAAACATCCATCAATTCAATTCTCTCTCCTCTCCTCCACTACCTCGCTCTCATCTCTCCTCACCTCCTAACCTTATGCCATTCTGTCCGAAGCCAGATATACGTGGTATCGAATCCCACACCTCGAAAACCTCAGCACTCGAAGGTTGATATAATAACAGTCAAAAACGCCGTTCGCCATCCCGTCTTCCTTTCGATCCGGTCTTACGTATGTGTAGCAGTACAATCCATACCTTCAGATAGAGTTAATTGGTTGCGTTACGAGATTCTGATGGCGCCTCGGCGGTTCTCGCGGTAGTGGAGGTAGGCTTGAAATCCGCAGCCGACTAGGAATATCTGTTGAGAAAAAGATGTTAGTTAATGAATACTTCTGGTAGTTTCTTTGACATGATTGCTGTGCTGTTCTCCCTCTAGCTTGGAGTCGGATGTCTCGGTACTGCTTGAAGCAATTCTCCAAGGTATTCGTGCAGGTTTGAAGAGAGTGGCATCCCAAGCCACTCCATCGTATCCAGGCAGAAAACGGTCGCAGAGTAATCGAACTTGGGTGACGTACAGCATATACAACAACAGCAGAGAAGACAGTAGCAGCCACCGCAAGAGGATGTTCCGGATCATCCATGCTACCCGTCATCGAATGGTGATTGCTTTGGAACAAGGCACCGATAACCGAAAGGATTACTATGGCGAAGACGCTGACAACGATGCTATGGATCCATCCATTAGCTTTTGTTCTTTCCCTTCCTCTTCCCCATCCTCTTGCTGGTGCTGTTGCAGAAGCTTAGAGGGTGGTGATAGGCGGGAAGACATACCAGGACCACGCCTGCATTACTCCTACGACGGGCTTCATGATTGCGGTTTTGCTGGAGGAATGGAGCGAGCGGAAGTTGGAGATAGAATTGGAGATCTGCGAAGAGGTTGTTGAGCTTCTGGTGGTGAGCTGAGGAGGCTGAAAGGTGGTGGTGAGGTTGTGCCGGGATGGTACAGATGCCTGCGCTAGTGACGAGTTGATGTTCGAGAGCTTGAGTGGACTTGAATCTCAGGCATAAGTGAGGCTGCAACTTTTATCTTGGCATTTTCATGAAATCCCTGAATCTTCAGATCTCATTCATTTCTCATGTTCATCTTTGAAATATTCTATATCAAGTCGGGAAGATGAAGGCATTTGCAAGCGTTCGATGAAGATTGATGATGCCCGCCTACTTTAGAGGAATTAGGCTGCAACTTTTTCATGTTTTGGCATTTCATACGGGTCTTTGGACTGTCTGAGTCTCATTCAATCATCCTTTTCATTTTGGACATCTTATTCCAGGACGATAATATGAAGCAAAATTAGTTGCTTGATAAAGACTCATGATATTCATCTTGCCCTATGATGTGCGTGTGCTTTACGCCTGCCCTGGAATGAGCTGTACTTTTGTTCGAAACGTCTTCTCAGAATTTCGCATTTTCATCGCAGGCCTCCTGTCAAATTATCTCTTTAACATGTGTGCTGATTGAATCATTTCTGGGTGTATGAGTTGAGCCTTATCCCTTCATGAGGTTGCAGCTGAGATGTTGAGTTGGATCGCACATTTCAAGGCGGGGGATCACAACGCCAAGAGAATCCTCTGGAGTTCAAATGAGTTTCCATCCATGCGGGGATTTCGTTCTTCCAATTATTTTTCTGTTTCATGCAAGTGTTCTACGCTGATGTCAGATTTCGTTTCAACTTTTCTCTGGTCCTGGTTTGATATGGATATCCTGGTCAGAGTCGATCTTCATCTTGGGAAATCTTGAATCACTATGTCTTCAAAGTACCTTTGAAAGGTTCATATTTCATTCATATATTTTAGTGTCGATCAAGAAGGGTGTTTGGATAATATGGTTTTCATTTCCAGGTTCCCTGTAAAATAAAGATGAGGCTATGTTGGCAGCGTGCCTCTTCAGATTGATTCTTCGTTAGTGCTGAATCTGCATTTGGTAGGAAGCCGACTTGATCGCACCTGAAGAGTTTTGCTACGTTAAAATGTCATCCTACCAAATCAAACACAGGCCACTACATCCTCCTCCTTCCCTCCCATCAGCCCTACATCTCTTGGCACACATGGTGCTTCAGGGTCACATCTCGCATCATCACCTCCTCTCCGGCTAGACATGTCCCACTCCTCTCTGATATCTAGTAGACTAGGTTCCTACTCCAAAAGCTCCATATCAGATTAAACAAGCTTTGAGATCTTTATGCGCAACCGGATTGCGTGTATAGAGTAAGGGTTGACAGACAGCTTGTCTGACGCTCAATGGGGAATCGACGGCGATCAGACAGAAGCTGTCAATTTGTTCCGAAATCTGCACCAGGGAGGAAAGACAGGCATTGGGAAGCGGAGAGCTCGGGTATCGCTAGTCATGATCTTTGGGTTGTGAAACTAGGGGTACGGATTCTTTGGGAACCGAGGGACACACTCTCCTTCAACTTTTCGGCTGGTGAGAATCCGGAACTCACTCACTCATGATTAATGATTCTTAGAGGAGGGAGTTGTGGATGCACACGTCAAAATTTGCTTGCTTGTGATTGGGATACCTAACATCGCTAGGCAATTCAATTGCGGCAATATATTTATATCACAATCTTTAAATACTCCAACTGGCCAGAATTGTGACCTCGCTTGTCGGTCTCTGTTGGCGGCAAACATTTAGGTCTAACGAGAGTACGGCGTGAAACAACTCGATCGGATCCGGCAAGTAAAGACCTCAAAATGGGCATCCTGGCGGCAATCTTGGAAGAATGGGGAATTTGTGATGTTGGAGAGGAGGTACTTCGCTGGTCAGCTGTGATCAGAGCGTCTATTTGTAACAGGCATCCCCGGTTGAATTTCTCTGTGATTCTCACCAAGGTACGCTTGGGTGTTCAGGGGTTTGCTATGATATGAATGGACGAGGTCGGGCAATGGACAGGGTCCCCGGCTCCTTTAAAAAAGCTTGGTATTGCTAGGGTCTACAGGCCAAGCAACGTCAACTCTTCGCATTCAGCCGTGAAGACATTGATTGCCATGCACTCTGCCTTGAGCCTTTAAACCTTGAATTTTATTCCGAATCGCGTTGTATCGAGAAGGGAACCCCATGCCAAGAGGACAGATGTTCAGCTGGGAGATGGGAAGGCACCAGCCCAGCAGAGACAGCGCTTGCGCGGTCAGCAACACAGCAGAAAGTCCCATACCGTTCGTTCTCGCTCGTGTTCTGGTCGATGAAACATCAAACAAAGATAAGATCGTGTGCAGGGACAGGACCGGACCCTGGCCTCGCATCGGTCGAAACATCCATCGACATCCTTGCCAGAGCGGGAGGGCCTTCATTCCGAATATTGTCAGATCCGTGGCTGCCATCCAACGCCTTGGGTTGGTCACTCTCACACCGAGAGCAACGCGGTTGGACGGCGCCTTTTCCTTTCAATGAGGGAGAGACCTCGAAGGGAGGCGCAGCCAGTGTTGCATGGGTTCCTGCATCTTACCGGTAGGTGGTGGGCTGCAGATTCGGAGAGTTGCACAGGTAGGGTTGTTTGTCCATCCATGACCATGGTTCATATATTCAAATATAATGACGCTGTTGCGCAGATGCTAAAGTGAATTTTGTTTATCTGAGTTCTAGGACCCCCAACTTCAATTCGCCTAGTCAAGTTTGTTTAATCACCAACCTCTTCCCCTCTTAATCTGGAACAGTCACTCCAACATTCGTTTGGTAGAACACTTCTTTAAAAGGGACCCCATCCTTCCTCTCTGAGTTCCACATCTCGCTCATACTTTCTCGTCGTCCTGAACAGGTAACTACCTTCATGCTTTCCTCATGTCTTGGCACACGTGGCTAATATTCATTCAGCCATATCATAAGATGAACACCACGAATATCGACATCAAGATGTATCTCTTCAGTATCCTCGCGGTCTTTTTGACTGTCTTCTCCTCTCTCGTCACCGCGCAAACCACCACCGAGCCCATCACCGGTATTCGAGGCAACGCGTCCATCGTCGAGAACAACCCGCCAGGAGTGGTCTACACTGCTACACTTCCCACCACCGAGTTCAACAACCCCACCGATCCTCGTGGTAATATCAAAGGCTCTGTCTCCGCCGTAGCAGCCTCCAACGGTATCGGCGTCGACTTCAAAGTCAGCTTCGAGAATCTACCTACTGGCGGTGGTCCATTCCGTACGTTCTTCCACACCATCAAACCTCAAGCACATCTCCCCGCCTTTCCCTCTACACATATTCTGTGACTCACTCCCAAACCATTCACTAACCAAATCCACGCAGTCTACCACATCCACGCAGCCCCAGTATCAGCCGACGGAAACTGCACCAACACCCTCGGCCATCTCGACCCCTACATCCGCGGCGAGACACCAGCCTGCAATGCTACACTCCCACAAACATGTCAAGTAGGCGACCTCTCCGGTAAACACGGCAAGATCGAGGCCGATCCCTTCGTCGCTACCTACCATGACGATTTCGCCTCGACTGTTTCTGGCATTGGCGCTTTCTTTGGAAATCGATCGATCACTGTTCATTTCGCCAATACGACTAGGATTACTTGTGCAAATTTCACGTTGAGCGCGGGCAATGTGACGATTGGTGGAGGCTCAGGCTCAAATGCGAGCGCGAGCGCAACTTCTACAGCACCCGTAACTCAAACCAGCGCGCCACTTCAATTCACCGGAATCGGAGCGGGAAGCTCGAATGCGATCTCGCTGATCATGCTTTTGGGTGCGATGGGAGTTGCGTTCTTGCTTTAAGCAAGGCGAATTGGGAGAGAGGGTGCTTGTATTATTGGGCGTCTAATGGTAATGGCTCTTTGGAAGAGCTTGGGAATGATACGATAAAGTAATGGGATGTGGGGAGAGTTTGGAGAGAGGTGGTGATGGTGATGAATGTAATTCTAGACGTTGACTTTCACTCGCACAGCGAGATATGATACCAAGACTAGCACAATGAAGATTCGATGACTTTTAAAAAATTATCTACTGTATCTCCACCTGTGTCTTTCGCTGCACCTTCACTTCTCAGCTGCTCAAGCTACCCGCCTTCCTTGAGTTGAAGCTCTGGCCTAATTCACCTTCGCAAAGCCCGCTTCCATATCAGAGTTGTATCTAGTCCACACACACGACCCTCACCATGTCGTCAGGGCTAGGGACCATCCGTGCACCTACCACTAATTCTTTGTTCTAGCTCCGGTAACGAACCCCTGGTTTCAGTGCCAAGACTCTGTCACCGCTCGGTTGTTCGGTTCCAATTAGGGGGGGTGTCTGTGTGTCGCCAAGACAAGGGTTCCTCTGACTTCGTTCTCCCGAGAAAGGTCGAGTTGAGGGCGAGAGGCAGTTTCAGATTTTGGGTGTGTGTCTGTGGGGGCGAGTTTCAGGTTTCTCGTATCTGTTCCGTATAGTATGGTATATTACAGGCTCGGATACTGCATACGGAGGTGTTGGCGGGGTAGGTACGGTATGATGCAGTAGCTTTGAGGTGGGGTGCTTCGGATACTGGGTGATGCGACTGGGCGTGGAGGGTGAGGTGGTTGTTAGAGGAGAGATGGATTGGTGCACGTGAATCGTGATGATATACCTCCATGGCGGGAGGAGTTGAAATGAAACGTCGAATTGGTTGGTGCGGGAGTCAGCGACATCTTAGGCTCCAGCTTGAGCCGACAGCATAGCGAGGCTTTTAACGAATAAGGAAAGATACGGGAGAGCGGGCGGGAAGACGGCATGGGTAGTAGGAAGGAGGTGAAGATAAGGTTAAGGTTGAAGGATGGGTAAAGGGAGGAATTCGCAAGATGCTTGCTAGCTGGGTGAGATCCGAAGCAGTGCTGGCTGACTGTATCGGCTCTCGTCTCGGTTGTGAAGTAGGGCTCAGGGTTGGTGATATGTATTTTGAACTGTATTACGTGCTCTTCGGGCTCTTCGGAAGCCGTGTGGGGGTTTGAAGGTCAGAATATTTCTATCTCGGTCACTTGCGGTTCTCAGAATCGATGAAGGACTAAATATCGAGACCTCAAAAGGATCATCACTTGACGAGGACGCGGGGTTGTGACTGTCGTGGTGAATCCTTCCTATTTGTTTATACTGGCTGGGATGTTTTTGGAATAAAGATCATTGCGAGACAAGCCTTCGTAAGCCGGGAGGTAATGCGAGCAGATTGTATGGCATTTGTATGAAACGCATGGAGCGACCTTCCACACACACACACACACACACACACACAGGCGCCAGCATACACTATTCTTCGCAAGCTGAACGGGATATATTAAATGGGTACTTGGAATAATAGCACTTGGGATGCAGGGAAAGCCCTTGAATGATTCAATTCAATCCATAACCGAGTCCAACAGCCACTATCGAATCCAGTAAGAATTAAGAATGTGGGTAGATGCATCGCCATCCATCAGCTTTAAAAAGGCGCACAAAAAGAGGAACAGCCTTTCAAAGAGAATGCACCTAAGGACTCCCGAAACACTGCCAAAAAGATCGTCTTCTCGGCACTTATCCACTCGTGGCGGCGTGCCGACGACCTTTTAACGTCATTATCACTATGGACGTTCCTACAAGAATCCTACTACCTAGGTAGTCGTTCTAACTGTAGTGGCTAGAAAAATTCTTATTTAAATCTATACGACCGTTGGGAAACGAAGGCGAGATATCGAAGGTTGTGGAGTCTTGCCCCACTAGTAACCCCCCTTTTGGAAGCGAGTTTGAGCTCCACCTTCTTGAAAACAGGAAGATTAGATTTCAAACGCTGATATTGAAAATGCAAGAAACCTTGAGAGCGTCATTTGTCTAACTTTGTCTTCGATATCGTTGCCTCTGAGAATCTGGGACAATGGAATAGTGCAGTCAAGTGTACCTAGACATGTCCATTATCTCAATGAAATTTCCTGTCAACTGCAATCCGCCATCCTCTCACCTTCAACCCACCCTCACAACCCCCCTCTTTCGGCTACCTAGCTCCACTCGCTCAACCGCAGCCTCGCGATCCATCAATATATATTTAAATAAGTAACATTTTTCCGTCGCCAACAGAAAACACTCGTTCCTGAATCAGAACGAGTTACCAATCCGCCCAGGCCAAACTGACCATTCGAATTGGGCGGGTTGTGTTGCCTTCCTCCATCCTCGACAAGAAAATAAATCCTTCATCGGCTAGGGTTTCTTACACCGGCATCCCGCGGAATGCCGGTGGTTCTTTTGTCTTTTGACTTTTGACTTTTTGTTGTTGATCCCCGTAAGATTTTTTTTGGAGGGGGATTTGTTCTTATTAAGCGGTTACGTCTGGTCAGCGAAAAGGGGAGGATAGTCTAGCGAAAACTAAAGCTGAGGTCATAGGGGGATGATGGAAGAAGGAAGGATATTGATCTTCCTTTCCGAAATGTCTATTGACTTGAACAGGTAGTGCAGACTGGGAATAGCTGGTATGAGATTTGGAACAGTCGCGATGTAAATACAAGAATTGAGACTGGAAGGCTTTGAACAGGAAAGAAGTCGAGAAATTACTCGCACTTGCGAAGCGATCTCTGCGCACCGCAACCGCCTCTCAAACGGAAATTCAAGTCATATGAAATATCCAGACAAACTCGATATACAAAATCCATTTTCGGCGCACTGCCATCATAAACTAAAAATATAAGATATAAAGGTAAAACCCACCCATCCAGAAATACATCGCGTCCTCTTCTATCCTAACATACAGACTTCCACCCAGGTATGTTCACATCATCTTATCTTCTGTACATGTATCCCAAAATGTCGCCGCTAATGCAAATAACCAAGGAGATCCGTTATGTTGTTGGTATTGTTGGTCCAGCCTTGTCTATTTTCTCTTCCTTCCTCTTCATTCCTACTGACTGAGATCAATATGCGACTCCTCTATATCCACCACCAGCACCGTACTGAGGAGGTATCCTAGGAATAGTCGGTTGCTGCGGCGGACTCCCCCCCTCCCCCCCTAGCGGCGCTGCCCCCTGCACCAAATTTTCATGACTATCCATACTCCTCAACGTCCTATGACTATTACTTGTAAACGGTCTCGCCGGAAACGGGTTCTCAGGCGTAAACGGTCTCTGTGACTGAGGAGTATATGGTCTCATAGGTGTAGCTCCTGAGTATGGGTTCGCCGGCTCGTTGAGGAAAGAGTCGTCTTCGGAAACGGTTTTTACGAGGGGAGCTTTGGGGTCGTGTTCGTAGGAGGTGGTGCTGCTGTTGAGTTTGGTGGGGTCCATGAGCAGTGAGTTGCGGGCGTCGAGTGGGGTGAGGTTGTCGAGGTCGCGGTTCATTTTTTCTATCTCAATATTAGCACGGTTTTGGGAAAGGTTGATAAGGGGAAGGGAAGGACGTACCAGCTTCCTTGCGACGCTTTCGGTGAGGGTTCTCTTTGCAGCACATTATGATGGCGTTTACGGCGATGAGAATGGCGAGAACGCCGGTCAAGACGGATTGTACGGCGATGAGGACGACGCCGGTGACGGTTTGGGTTGTTTGGGCGATGCCGAGTTCTTCGACGAAGACGAGGATGCAGACTACGGAGAGGGCGCGGACGACTTGAATGAAGATGTTGATTACGTTTCCGGAGCGTCTCTCGTAGGGGCGGTTCCAGATGAGGAGACCAAGCACTGGAGATGGATTAGCATAAGATCTTGAAATAGGTGAGGTTCATGACTTACTGAGGCATTCGATGATCAATTGAGCAACGGTTTGGGTAAGTCCATGTCCATCAGCGGCAGCTAAAACACAGCCCTTGGCGAACATGTAAACAATAGCTGGTACGAACAACCACCAGAAGTCCTTCTTGTAGGAATCATAGAAGAGACTGTACTTGAGCCAAAAGTCCTTGTTCTCGTAAAGTGCGGAGGCATCTCCCTCCATCGCCTTGAGCTTCTTAGCCGTTTGCCAGATCTTGAATGTGAAGAAGGCGAGGACACCAGTGAAGAGCGCGAGAGTGATGCCTGCAAGGAGTTTTGCTGCCCAAGAATCTCCGTTCGTGAATTGGAATATGCAGTATAGCACCCAGACGCCGTAAAGTACCAAGATGAGTTGGACAATTGCTCGAGCCATGGTTCCCCAGTAATGCTTTCTGAAACCTACTAGACCCTTGGGGAAAGATCCGAAGAGTGCCCAGGTCTCCAATACGACCTTGAAGAACAGGATCCCAACAGCAATAGCAGCGATGACGCAGGCCACGATCAAGAGGACAGTCATGAAGGTGTTTGCTTGTGGAACCGAGAGCTCCTCAACATATGCCTTGATGCCGTTCACAGTAGTCTCAATGGTCGACGTAGAGTTTGTGGCATCGGATGTTGTGGCATTGCTCTGGCTGGTAGAGATAGAGTCTCGAATCATCAACATTCCATTGTACGCTCTCCTGGATACGGTTGATCCGCTGCCGAAAACCAAGGTTGCATTCTGAAGATACTGGACGCTGTCTGCAGTCAAGTTGCCCCCAGTGACACTTCGGAAGTTGTCGATAGAGGTCTGCATAGCCGTCCAAGGGATGATACCGGTAGAGAATCCAAAGTTCTTGGTGAAGCTTCGGTAAACTGTGGGGTAATTGACGGACATCATCCCGTTCATGGCGATGCCTTGAAACCAAGTAAAGACTTCCGTGAAAGACGGACTCATGGTGCCTGAGCCTGCAGTGCTTCCACCACCAGCCGCTGCACCAATTGCGGCAGCTCCACTGACAATGAGAGCTGCGCCTGCCACACCTGCTGCGACATATGAGACGGCAGCAACACTAACAGTCTTCCCGTTGCTAACACTTGACGTTATACAAGCCACATCCTCCCCTGTATCTAGGGCCTTGAGCTCCAAGGTTGCTTGAGCAGAAATATCCGGGACGCTGAAGGCAATTGATGGGATCATTGACGCGTATGAGGAAGGAATCGATTGAGTACCGGAGGCGGAAAATGTCCCCGATGGTACAGGACATAGCTGTTCAACGTATGTTGAGTCTGCGCAGGGGTTAAAACTGTTTTGATAAACCGATATCCCATATGCCGTCACATTCAAAGTTGCCGTGCTACACATTGTTAGCATCTTTTGTCCACCAATTCCACGAAGCTAGGTAGGCCTTACACATTCATAGTTGTAGCACTCGTCCCTGCTACGTTGAAAGTGACCGTCTTCGCATTGTTATTGTACTGAATGTCGAGATTCTGAACAGTAATATTGGAGTCTCCTAGACATGTGCTAAATCCTGACGTCTGCAAGATCTGATCTGCGAGGCCTCTTCCCGAGAGGGTTACGAGTAACAATAAGGAAATAGTCGATGAGGAAATTTGTCGTAACATGTTGTCGATTGCAACGAAGTCGTTGCGGAACCTGGTGAGCCTCCCCCAATATATATGCTGATTTGGACGCCTCTATATGCTTCAATTGTTTAGATATTCCCACCCGTATGCAGTTGTTGATGTAGCAATTCGTCAGATATCGGCAGGTCTGGTTCGAAATTTGTTCGAGGATATGAGTGTTGTTAAAGTGTTGTAAGTGTTGAAGATGGCCGAGGTTCTACCTGGAAAGAATGGAATAAAGTTCAGAGGAAAAGGTTGACGTCGAAGAAGGATCCGGGATAGAGCTTCGAAGTTGGCAGGAAAGCGAGAGATGGTACGATGGGATGCCACAAGGAGAGAAAAGTGACGGTGTTGATTGCACAGACAAAACGATGGTGTTCGAAACTTCAACGAAAGATGCCACACGGGCAGAAAACGCTTGGATAGAGACGCACAAAAGCAGGAGAACGAAGGTGTGGAAGGTGAGGTGAGGTTGAGGATCGGTGTCGACGACACCAAGAAGATGTGCAAGACAAAAGACTGATTCTTGCTGGGGTCCAAGATACAGCGCCCGACTGACACAAGCCATCGAGCGCCAATGGAAGGGATCTCAGCAAATCTAAGCCACTCGGTGGATCGCACCAGGAACGGGGCGATGAGCCATTGGGCGGCGGCTGGGTTGTTGTGCAGTGCGCTTGACCACAAGGAGCAAGATGCGCAGGATCCCCTGGCTTGACAGCCACCGCGAGGGACCCCAGAGCAGTCGAGAACACGAGAACTTGAAACACTGCAAAGAAACGCCCAAAATTCGTGCGTAAATTAGAAACAAGAATTAATTGATTCGCGTGTCTCCATCGACGGCAACAGTGTTTGTTGATGAGGAACGGATGAACGCTGTCGAGCCATCGGAAGGCGATGAAACTGTCGGTGTTGGATGCGCAACCCAAGCCTTCCCCTGACTTTCCATCATAAACGAGCACACGTCGGCGTTCATTCTACTTCGTAGATCCCCGACTATGGGGACGGTTAATACGAACACTCTGCGGCGCATGATGCTTCAAATCGAATGCTGGGGGAAGCTGCCGATATCACTGCCTGGAAGGAACGCATCGCATCTTCTATTTTCCAAGCCCGAATGTGGAGGTCTTGGGACTTCGCTGAAAGCTGCATCTCACCTCACCTCACCAGCCTACGTAAGTTGACCGTAACGAACGTAACGACTGTCATCACCATAGCCATCTGGTCGATATCAAAAATTTTCCTCATATCGACTGCGCCTTCAAGATCTCAGCGGTACCTGACAGATAGAAAATGCACAGACTGGCTGATGCAATCACAACCGCCCCACTGAAACCAAGGGAGAGTTCCTTGGTGCTCCAGTGGAAGGCTTGAAATAGCATCAGATATCGGAAGCGAGAGACAGTTATCAACCAGATGAGATTGGCTCGCAGTGACAAGAAAAAGCGGCAACCCAAAGTCCCAAGAAATAAGGAACATTAGAAGCCGAGGAAAGTCTTTAAGTCAAGTCAAGTATTCTACTATTAAGCAAATGAAATTTCACGCCTTCGGCAAACACTTTTATACCTTTACTGCAAAGTCCCTTGGGTTCTAGGACTTTAGATTGCTCCTTTTTCTAGCTCCCAGAACTCCATATGCCGCTTTTCTTTGACATCACGAGATTGGGTCTCGGAGATTTTCAATGAAATTAAAAGAGGGGACATATACTTTAAATAGTAACTTGAACGCATCTTGATACTTGACTTGATATTCTGATATCTTGACTTTTTACAGCAAGTTTTTGAGCTTTCATCGTTTTATACCTTATACTGATACGATTACGTGGATGGTAACATTTTGAACCTCACATCCTGGGCGCACATATGAGAAAATCTATACAATGATTACTTTAAAGATAAAGATTGATCTCTGGCTCTGTGGTGTTACTTAATATGGGCATGAAGGGAATCGAGCCAACAAGAGATGTCGCTTCTAAGTTCAGACTTGTGGTACGTAATCTCGACTTCGGGCTCGATGTTCGCGCCAGACGCTGATTTCCGATCTTTAAGAGGGTAATTCAGACATTCATCTCAACCTCAAATATCGAGTGACATTTCAGACATTGGGCCTTTTCATCCGATCTACAATGTGGTGGTTCGTCCAAAGTACTGTACATCAAGAGGCGGAGTTGGAAGTGAGCCTATACTCCAGTCTCCTATACATGAGAAAAACTAAATGAACTGAAGGCAATGTCCGCAGATGGCAGAGACATTCACCCAAACATATCTCTCTATCTATCAAGCGCCTGTGATTGACACTTCATCTCATTAGCATCTCTTCTCAAGTCAGCAAAGGATAGCGTCAAACTCACCATCTGATAATAAACCCCTCTCTTCTTCAACAGCTGGTTATGATTTCCCACTTCAAGTACCTTCCCCTCCCCCAAGACAAAAATCACATCCGCATTCTGCACCGTCGCCAACCTATGCGCAACAACGACCATCGTCCTCCCACTCGCCGCCCTCTCAAACGCAGCCTGAACTAACTTCTCACTCTCACTATCCAAACTACTCGTTGCCTCGTCAAGCAACAGAATCTTCGGATCCCTAATCAACGCTCTCGCAATCGCGATCCTTTGTTTCTGCCCGCCCGATAAATTAACGCCCCGATTTCCCACATCGGTTCCGTATCCATCCGGTAATCCCATGATGAAATCGTGGATCTCTGCGTCTTTACATGCAGCGTACATGGTTTCATTGGGAGTATGCTCGTCGACTCCTAGGAGGATGTTTTCTTTGATGGTGCCTTGAAATAAAGTCGGTTCTTGAGCGACGAGAGAGATGTTTTGTCGGTAGGTGGGGAGGGAGAGAGAGCAGATGTCGACGCCGTTGGCGAGGATGCTGCCTCGTTGGAGGGTGTAGAAACGTTCGAGGAGGGAGACGATGGAGGTTTTGCCACAGCCGGAGGGGCCGACTAGAGCGGCAAATTGGCCTTTTTCAATCTGTGGTTCACGGGTTAGTAGTTGAATGGGGACGAGGAGGACAACTTACGGTCAAGTTGAGGCCAGCGAATATAGGGATGTCTCGAGTGGGATATTTGAACCAGAGATCTCGAAGCTCGATCTTGACACCTCCTTCAGTATCTGGAAGTTCGAGAGCGTTCTTTGATGTTTCGTCAGGCTTGATTCTGAAGCTCAGAATACGATTTGCAGCCGCGGCTGCTTGAGCCATGTCTGTGACACATATCAGAAACGATGTTTGACAGAATTGAGATGAGGCTTACTTGGTCCGAAACTCAGTAGCGTCCCAGCACTCTCGGCCCCTTGTACAACAGCCATGTAGATGACAAAGAACTGTACGGCATTATATTCCCCTAGTTAAACGTCAGTCTCAATGTTGAACTCGTGAGAAGAAAAAGTGTCACTTACGTTTAGCGAGCAACTGTCCTCCATACCAGAAAGCTAATGCCATACAGAGCATCTGAATACTGTCGCTGAAAGCGAAGACTGTTGTCGTCCATTTTGCCTTATTGAAAGCTTTCGTCACATGCCCTCTTAGCAACACATTGTATCGCTCGCAGATCATGTCTTCCATCGTGAGGGAAATTACCGTTCTGAAAGCACCTGAAAATTCGAATCTCAAGTTAGCAATCTCTCCCATACATTCAATTTTCAATCGGTAAGTTAGAATCCCCCAGAAGTGCCGAAACATTCAAATAATCGAAAAAGGAAGCTCACCAATACTCTCAGCCGCAAACTTTGAACTCTCCGCAAAAACCGCCTGATTCATCGCCTCAAACTGAATCTCATACCTCACCCTAAAGAAGCCTGCAGTCAACATAATGGGCATCGCCACAAAAACCGTAACCATAGTAAGCTTCCACCCAAACACAAACGCGATGATGATGCAACCCGACAGGCCAAGAGCAGCGACAACGACCATTGCCATGTTTATGCCGAGCATTTGTTGGAGCTGGGTTGGGTCGTTTGCTACGCGTGCGGTGAGAGTACCAGACGAGTTTTCTTCTTCATCGAAGAATTTGATGGGTTTGTGGAGGATGGATTCGAAGTATTGTTGGCGGTAGGTGCAGGAGATGTTCTGTGGGTTGTTAGTGATGCGGTTAGACACTGGGGAATTAAATGCTTACTGAAGAGATTGTGTTGGATGAGAAGCCAAGGATGAAGTATGCAAGTCCAGTTCCAATGGCGAGGATGAAGAACATCAACGACCAGTGATTGCTTGCAGCTTGGAGAGCAGGCCCGACAAATGTGATCACGTTGATAAGCTTGCTGAAGATGTAGGCTTGAAGTGGATAAGCTTGGCCACCTCCAGCACAGCCAACCGCCCTAAATTCATTAAGTCAATTATTGAATTTGGTAATGGAGGGCGACCACTTACAGAATCAAATACCAAGGCCACAACTTAGTCTGCTCCCTCAACAGAAGTCCAAAACTACCAAAAAAGCCTTTCGGTTTGAAGGCGACATCTATTTCAACATCTTTGTCCTTTCCGCTTCCGGTGCTTAAAACCTTCTGTATGGCCTCCGCGGAGTCTTCGTCGAGGTTCGACTCTCCAGCGAAATCTTCTCCTATAGAAAGCTTTTGTGCGTTCACGAGTGCCCAATATGCTCCCTTTTCGTCTGCGAGTAGGCTGCTGTGGGTTCCATCTTCGATCTGGGACATTGAAACTTAGCAAAGAGTATAAAAGAGTGACCTGTAATGGTCTATGGAAAGGCGTCTGGCGAGGAATGAAGTGATGCTAAGGAGATCTGGAATTCACTTACCAACTTTCCCTTGCGAAGAACAATGATCTTGTCAGCCTTTTTGATAGTCGAAAGACGATGAGCTATCGTAATTGTAGTCCGACCTTCGCTCACTTTGTCCAAAGCAGCCTGAACCAATCTTTCTCCGCGCACATCAATTGCACTCGTCGCCTCGTCTAGAATGAGAATCTTGGGCCGCTTGACGATTGAGCGAGCAATGGCAAGACGCTGTCGTTGTCCACCAGATAATTTTATGCCAGCATCCCCCACTGCTGTGGCGTACCCCTGATTATGTCAGAATCACTGTGCTTGGGAAGGACATTAGTAACATACCAAAGGCAGCCTGTTAATATACTCATCAGCATAAGCCTCTTTACACGCATCCTCAACTAGTTTCTTCTTCGTCTCCGCATCCGCATGTTCCCACTGCGATCCAATAAGTCCAAATTCAACGTTCCTGAATATCGTGTCGTTAAACACAAACGGCTCTTGCTGAACGAGTCCAATTTGTGTTCTCCACCACTTCAAGTCTATGCCGTCGAGGTTGCGGCCGCCGATGAGAATAGAGCCACTGAGTTCGACTGGCGTCTTGGGTCCTTCCAGATCTTCTTCGAGCTTCCTCTGCTCTTTTTCGGCTTTCTCTTGCTCCAATTCCTCGTCTGTCTTCTTCTTGTCCTTCACAGCGCTTTCAGGAAGGACGTATCGTTTCTCGGCATCGAGTTCGTACCAGCGTTCGAGTAGGCCGACGATGGTACTCTTGCCTGAGCCCGATGCGCCAACGATAGCCGTGATCTTGCCTGGTTCGAATCTGAGCTGCAGATATTGTTAGCCTCTAAGCAGCAGAAGTGCCAATCAGCTCCGTACATTGAGATCATCCAAAACCTTGACGTGAGGACGACTCGGATACGCGAAGTTCACGTCCTGAAATACAATCTCTGACATTGCCGAAACATCAGGGTCTTTCAAACCTGTCTGGTCGGGCTTCGGAGCGTCAATTACAGCGAAGAAATCCGCTGCTGCACCAGCGGCTGCCGAAATGGCAATGATAGGTGCTGCTGTTTGTGAGAGACCCATGGCAATCATCATGACTGACATGAGTACGATCACAATGGATCCAATGTTGTCAATATGGCCTTGGAGATAGAGCTTGAAGCCGAACCAGAAGGATAGAGCCATTGTTCTACGCTGTGTCAATAGATTGATAGAGAATGGGTCTTACGGAATACTTACGCGTAGACGGAGAAGAACACTATGAGTGTGTTAGCATGACAAGCACATTTTGGAGGTTACCAGCGCTTTCAATCTCCCAGCCTTGCAGGGACTTTGCACTAGGCTGAGCTGGCAAGTGGATCGTGAAAGTCCCGGCAAGGCTGGGAGAATGAAATCGCTGGAGGCTACGGAGCAAGAATACTGACAAGGTGCAAACTGAGCCCCCAAGGCAGGAGATTTCTTCAACCCTCTCCTGTTAGACTCTTGGATCCACCCAGCATACTTTTTCGCAATCCTCCCTTCGGCACCACAAGCAACAACCATCCTGATAGACCCCAGTACTTCACCTGCTATCGAGGCTGCTTTCGCATCGGCGTGATCGACCTCTTTCGTCATCTTGACGACGATGGGTATGACAGTGCCATACACCAGACCTACGAATACCAGGACGGAGCTTGTGACCAGTGTCAGAGACCAGCTGTATTTGAAAGCAATAACGATGGAGGAGATCATCAGAGTGGTGAACTGGAGGAACGTCCCGAGCTTTTCGGAAATACCGATCTGAAGTACGTTGGCTGTGTTTGTGAGGGTGTTCGACGCTTGGCCACTAGGAAGGGTATCGAGGGTAGATACTGGGAGAGCGAATAATGCCTGGATATTATCAGTCGTGCTATCAGGCTTTGTGAAATTGAAGCAACCGAGGGAACTTGTCATGTCTCACCTTGAGGAAATCCAGCCTCAGTCTCGCAGAACATCGAAGTCCCACCATTCGAAAGGCAAAGATAGAAACATAGCTCAGAAACCATCTTGCAATGAAAATGTACACTATGTAAAGTCTGAGGAGATATCAGTCACCCCAGTCTCAATGTCCGCACAAGAATAGATCATTGACCACAGAACTTACGTCTGTTTGTTGAGACTGTGACTGAATTCAGCCTTGGAGGTTGTCGAATTCGGCGCGAAGTAATTACCAAAGCTACCAACAAGGTTGCCTACGCCCATGTCAGTCAATTATGTCTTCCAAAGCCAATTGGAGCTAGGAGTACTCACCGAAGATGATATTCATCAGTGGAAGAGTCTCTTCGTGTTAGCCTACAGTCTCACATATGCCAGAGAACAACATACCACTCCGGCGGCGATTTCTCCAATGCTTGCAGTGGCAAGTAACATCTTGTCCCAGAAGGTAGAATAGGTGAATATTCGCTATTGTAATCTTTAGCATGCATATGGATTGATATCTAGAGCGATTACATACCAGATAGTCCTTGAAAGAGGTCTTATTCGCGGCCTTGCTGCTATAATCCGTTCCTTGGTCCTCTTTGTTGCCATTCGTCGTGACCACCCCGTCAGGTCCTCGCTTTTCGTTGCCATCATCCATCTTGGAGGATTTCGACGATATATCATGATTTGCCTTGATAGACACGTCTGTAGATTTTTCCATGTTGACAGGAGATTTATGTCTCAGCCATGAAGAAGGTCGTTGAGCCGAAGAGGAAATGCCGATCCGTGAAAACGGCAAAGAAGGAAAGAGTAGAAGCCAAGTATTAATACAGAGAACGAAATCGCAAGATCTATGATGAAAAAGAGGTCGACGTGTTGTGAAGCTGAGGATCGAATGCCGTCACGAGTCGGCGCCCAGGATATTAAGCCTCGGGGTCGATTCGACGAATCAATTTCCACTCAGACGGCCTGTCTATAGTCCGTGCTAAGTGTAATGAGCATAGGCAACAATGAAAATATCCTTGAATTCGTTTCAATTCTGAAGAAAATTGCGAAGATTTACGGCAAGAAGGAAAGATTGACAAGGCTAATATGTGGCCTTGTGAGATTCTTCTCATCTGAAGTTTAATGCACCTCACACCTTTTACTCCCAATTAGGAGAGTTGAAGCGCTCCGATTACGATGAACGAAGGCGACGGTACGAGGCAGCCAACCAGAGATGTCTCTTTATGAAACAGTCGTCTAAGAGCTGCAGCGGGAAAGGCTTAAAATCCGACGGTAATGAGTATTTCGCCGTTAGGTATTACGAATAAGAATACGCTCTTCGTATGTTTTGGAAAGGGTCGGCGATATCCAGACCCGGATCCGACAATCTTACGCATCACGTGGTGGTGCATGTGAGCACTTCAACAAAATAAGAGGTAGGATATCAACACCCTCACTGACTCGCCATTTGATGTCAAAAAGTTAATGTTGAAGTAGCTTCGATGCGTAAGACTGAGATGACTGGTGTTGAGACTCAAGCTCGGCCTGAGAATCTCACACGTGATACAAGTGCACGGATCCCAACCTGGTCAACTCCAGAACCACAAGCCTTCGAATCCATCACCGTCACAGCAGTCCACGACAATGGAAGAGTATGATAGACAACGACGATAACATCGGCCTTGATGTATCTATGAATGATCCAAAATAAGTGGGCACTCTTCCTCTCGAGTACGACAACACATCCGTTCCATCAACATCTCTCTGACTTTGTCACGGCAATGAAGCACCAGAGATGGTCTTTTGCTCAATTTCATTTGATGCATGTTTGAACTCCATCTCTACTAACTATACGGACGCCAACTATTACCGGAGGAAGTACAAAGTAGATGGTGACAACAGCCTTGAAGATCGAGTACTAGCGTTTGAGAGGCGAATGTCTGGAGTCTCAGTACCTGAGGCCATCCTTGATGTCCCAGAAGGCCAATCAACAATTGGGTATCAATCGCGATGCCCAATCCAATGTCCAACTCATCTTCGGTGCTTGAGGCATCTCAAAAGTTGACTCCTGATGACGGACAATGATTTTCTATACTGAAGTCCAACTCATCTAGTGCTCTCCCTGGCCTGTGCTACCAATCCAAAAATAAACGAATTATATCGATCCAGACAATGCTCGATGGCATGCATCCCGGATCTGTGTTTCCCATCACCGAGTAGCATGGATGATGGGAGCTTTGACACGTGATAGCTCTCCTCACCGCAAGACGAAGCCAACCCTGCCATCACACATCACGGACCATGACCCACTTCAGCACAGTAGGTAAACAAAATTCAAAATGTTGTACGACTTCGATTCTTGAGTGGCAAACAAAACGTTGAGACTCAGCTTCAAGCCTCCCAAACTAATATGAGCTGAGTGAGTGGCGTCTGATTGCCAAGACCCACGCTGGTCAATCTTTAAGCACCCCAGCCACTTTTCCTAGCGCTGTTATGACCGCGGGACGAGCTCAGGACCCCAACTTCACAACCCCGACAATATCGATGTTTACCATTTGAACAGCCGTCAAGAATGGCCGACCGGCGTCGCAGGAGCAGTCCTGCTCAATCTCACTCCAGCAGGAGGAAACATGACTCCCGACGTAGCACTCATTACGAAGAAATAGTGCCAGAACCAATCCAACAATCACAACAACGTTACGAACCCGACATGCGTTCCTCAAAAGGCGCCGAAAGTCAACATGAACGAGAACGAGCTGCTTACGCCTCATCCTACTCCTCCTCCAGCAGCTCGAGCCTCATCGATATCTCGCGTACATTCCCGCCGAATCGATCGGGCATCCGTACATTCTTCACTGCGCCATCCGAGCATAGGCGCAAACTACGCAGACGCAGAAGTAGCCGATTGTTCAAGATTGGCAACTCGTCGTCGAGCTCGGTAAACAGTGATTTGGCATATGGAACTGGATACATAAAGAGACCTAAGAGCCGAGTGAGGTCGAGAAAGGGCAAGGAAATCGATCGAGAGAGATATAGTGAGAGACATGGCGAGCGATACGATGCGAGGTATAGCGATCGCGAGAGGGAAAGAACGACTACGACGCGACATGATGGACGAGATGGCAGAGATGGAAGAAGCGGACTTAGCAAGGCGGCTACGGATGCTGAGATTCTAGCTGTTGGAGCAGGACTTGCGAAGCTTGCCCGGGAGCAGAATAAGATTGACTTGATGGGCGCGAAATCCGGAAGGAGTCCTGGACTGGTCGGTGCCAGGGAAACTAGTCATGGTCTCACTGCGAGTCGCGGTCTTGCTCCATCGAAGATATCACATGGATCAGATACATTTGATGAAGATGGATGGGAATCTGCTTCTGATGATGAGTCTGATGCTAGTGTTGATTCGAGATTGGCCTATGACAACAACACCAAGAGTAAATGGAGATTATGGGGCAGGAAGAAGCAGAAGCCAATGAGTCGGAAGAACACTATTGTCGACCCTCGACTTTTCGGTCCAGCAAATTCCTTGCACGGTATCGTCACGCAACCAGTTGGATTTGGTGAGGTCTCTTCATGGACTTCTGTCAGCGATGTCAGCGCTTTCGGCCAACGAGATCCTTATCCGATGACACCACGACGGGATGATAGTGTCCGCAATTCTCAGCAGTCACTTCAACAAGTCTATCCTGTTCCCACCTCAGACCCAGACACCTTTACTGCCGGAAGAGCTTCTAGGGGATCAGTAATTTCGGAGCCTCCATCTTACGTCTCTACTCGACCCGGCCCTATCCCAATACAGCAACCACAGCCCATTACTCCCGTTTCTCAAAGCGTGTATGAACCTATCTATCCTACTCGTTCCGAATCCGGCGGCATTTTAAAGAAGACTTCTTCATCTTCCCGTACCCCGTCTTTGGCCCAAGCAGCATTGGTCGGAGTTGCAGGCGCTGCTGTTGGTGCAGCTATTGCATCGAACAGAGATGATCGCAAGGATCGGGATCGGCAACGCGAGGATGAGCTTCGGGACAAAGAGCGTCAAAAGCACCGAGACAGCGAGAGAGTAGAGGCCACTCGAGAAAGCGAGAGACGCGAAGCCGAGAGGCGCGAGTCGGAGAGACGAGAGGTCGAAAGACGTGAACTGGAGAGACGCGAAATCGAAAGACGAGAACTTGAGAGAAAAGAGAGCGAGCGCCGACGAGCCAAGCGCGATAGTCCAGACCGCAAGGACAAGGAGAAGCGTCGAGACCGGGAAAAGGATAAGAAGGACGACACCGACCGTGATAGGAAAAGCTCCAAGCGTCGGGACGAAACTCGGGATGAGCGGGACGAGAGACGTGAGAAACGACGCGAAGAGAGACGCAGTGAACGTGGCTCTGAAGTTGATTCCCGAATCGATACCCTCCCTATTGAAGAGCGACGTGCCGAACGTCCGGAACTTGTTGACCGCCGCACCAAGAGCGAGGCTGCTGTGTCTTCGACGAATGTTGATCCCTTTCAGTACCAGGTCAGAGAGAGCGCCTTCCATACCACAACAACCGAATCGCCAGCAGGTCACCGCACCCCAACTGTGGTCACTGTTGAGCGAGAGCCAGACTTCACTCGCAAGCGAAGCTACTCGATCAAGGACCCTAGCTCAGCTTCCGAAGCTCGTATCGAAGTCGAATATTCAGATGACAACGATAGGCGAATTCGGGGTAGAGATTCACGAGATGCTCCATTGCACGAAGCCGAAGACATCTATGAGGAGACGAAGCATTTCACAGCTCCTATTGCTGTTGCTGCCGTTGGTGCCGCTATCGCAGCTGAGCATTACCGCGAGACACGGTCTGATAAACGAAGAGATGAAAGACGACGAGGCGATCATGACTACGACTATAAGTCTCGGGACATGGATCAGGACAAGAATCGTGATAGAGAGGCTGAACGCATCCAAGAAGAAGCCGACAAAGCCTACCGTGAAATTGTCATGGCCCGAAAGATCGCATCCCAAGTCATTCGCTCACGAAGTCCTTCGCCTGACCGCTCAGTTGTTGATAAGTACAAGAACAAGGAAGAGGAAGAGGAAGAAGAAGAACCCGTTCGCATTGTCACTCCTCCTGGTATGGAAGAACACAAGAAAGGGCCATACGATGCTCCCAATGCCGACTTCCAACTTGACCACGTTATTGAGCCGAGAGAGATGCACATCTTCAAGGCTCCAAGCGTTGGCCGCAATCGTGCTAATTCCGAACCTGCTTTCTTGAAGAGAGACCCTGATGCTGAAAGACCTCGACCGCTTCTCAACCTTGTCTATCCAACTCCCACTCCATCGCCTGTGCCTGAAAAGCAAAGGGAACGCTCTCCGCCCTCTTGTTCAGAACCTTCTCGGTCAGAGACTAGTCGTTCACCCAAGTCTAAGGATAGCAAGAACCGTGACCTACCAAGAGTCGGTGCTTCTGATATCGTGATCGGACCTCGAGGCGAAGTGATCGCATCACCAACTACTTCTACCGTTTCGAAAGGCGTTACTTGGGGTGAAAACGAGTTCAAGCACTATGAAGTCGAAAGCCCATCCGAACATAGAGACGAATTCGTCTCAGATACCGACCTTCCAGCTCGTGAAGTGCCAAAGGAAGTCAAATCCTCTGGCAGCAAGTCGAAAGGATGGGGTGCCATTGTCGCTGGTATTACAGGAGCGGGCATCGGAGCCGCTGTTGCAAGCTCAAGCAACACGTCCAAATCATCCAAGTCTAAGAAGGATGATGAAAAGAAAAGCGATGCTCCGTATGAGTACCGTGGTGTTGTCGTCGAACCCGAAAGTCCCCCACGAAGAAAGAGCCCACCTCGACGGGAGAGAGATCAAAGCCCACCATCCCCAGGTCCAAAGCCTGCTAGCCCTCGCTCTTCACATATGCCTGGTGGATTCGATGATGATATTGACTTTACTGCAACCGTGGCAGCTGGTCTTCAAGACACCGGCTTCGATCCTAACATCGTGATCAATGACCCTTCGTTCTGCAGACGTGATTCTCCGCCTGGTTCCAACGGCCCCGGCATTTATCATGCTCCATTCGCCGAGACGGTTACCGATTTGGGTGCTATACCTCCACCAAACACAGGAAGTGATGCGCCTGGTTTCATCCTTGGTGAAGTCGCTAGCACTCCCGGAGACTGGCAAAGCGTCTCCCCTGCTGCTGAGGAATATGAAACTCCCACCAAGCTGAGCAAGAAGGAGCAAAAGAAGCGTGACAAGCAAAGAAGACAGAGCGGCGATGTTACACCCCTCGAAGAACCCACTCCTACACGGGAAGTGGTCGAAGAGCCCAAGCTGAGCAAGAAGGAGCAAAAGAAGCGCGACAAGGAGGCGGCACGAAAAGCTGCTCTTGCCGACGAGGAAATTATTACCCCTGTCGCAGAACAAGTCGTTGAGGAACCAGAGAGCTACTCTGAAGCGTCGAGGCAGTCTTCTAAGAAGTCGAAGAGATCATCAACATCACTCGATGAGATAGCTGAATCTTCTCGCGAGGCTCGAACAGTGTCTGTCCCAGTCAACGCATTTGACGACCTGAAGAATGGCGATGATGACTGGACAGACACCGAAAAGTCTAAGAAGAAGCGAGACAGTGAGAGATTTGACTCTCCCGTTCGATCAGCTCTTCCTGCCGAGATCGCTTCGGAGGTCTCTTCAAGCAAGAAGTCGAAGCGTGACAGTGAGCGCTACGAATCACCGCCACGATCAGTACCTACTTATGACGCCGCTTCTGATATTGGAGGGTTCTTGAAACGTGACAGTGACCGGTATGAGTCTCCGCCACGTTCAAGAGACGCTGTTTCCGAGATTGGCACCGGTCGATCATCGAGCACGAAAGACAAGTCAAAACGCGACAGCGAACGATACAAGTCGCCGCCACGATCAAGAGACGTCGTTTTCGACATTGGTATCGGTCGGTCGTCGAGCACCAAAGACAAGTCGAAGCGTCAAAGCAAGCAGTACGAGCGTGAACCTGAAGAAGTCTCTCTTCCACCTAGCACTCCTTCGGAGGTCAGCCGAGATGGAGACTACGAGGACCGCAAATCAAGGAAATCCTCGAACAGGGATAGTGGGATCTTCAGCAGTACCGATCGCGATATGTCCCAATCAGTAGTCTCGGCTGATGCTTCACGATATGACGATTCAGGGCCACGCAGAAAGAAGAAATCGAGAAGTGGCAGAGACGACTTCGACGACACGAGATCAGTAGCTTCTGCTCCCGCTGATGACGATACTAAGTCTAGAACGAGCAAGGGAGACAAGGATAAGGAGAAGGAGAAGGAGAAAGAGAAAGACAAGAAGAACAGCATCTTTTCTAGTCTATTTGGCTCCACGTCAAAGTCTAGCGCTCGAGACGATAGCCCCAAAGGCGCCAAGGATGATGAGGATGGCAAGAAGAGCAAGAAGTCGAAGGGACATTCTGTCCCTGATTCCTCAAGCATCTACGGTGGCATCGGTGCCTCATCTGTTGGTGATTTGTCAAGATCTGTATCCAACGGAAGCAATGGAAAACACGATTACGACGATGATCTCGATGATGGTGTACGAAGCGATGGTGAGAAGAGAAGAAAGAGTCGTTCCAGGTCTGCAAGCACAACTTCGACGAAAAAGGATTCTTTTTTAGGTAATGCCGGCATCCTTGGCGCGGGTGCCGGCCTTGCAGGTGCTGCTGCTGTTGCAATTACTGCTCAGCAGCATCGGCAATCAAATGCCGCTAATACTAATAATGAAACAGCGGAGCATGTTCGATCCATGAGTGCAGAGAGGCCCACGGCGAGAGATGAGATCCTTGACCCCGAGATCGCAGAGCGACAATTCCGACCCTCAATAGATCCTCAATATGGTGATCTACTTCCATTACCTCCAAGCGACCCGACGACGCCAAACGTTGAGCCAGTTGAGGAACTCCCAGGATTGCCCGAGAGCCGTCCAGATACGCCAGAGGATGAGCGTGTTTCACGACAGAAAGGCATCAAAGCCATTCGAAGGAATCTGCAGGAGACACCAATGAAGTCTCCAAGCCACAGTGCCGTGCCGTTAGTCTTCAAAATGGGCAATAGGTCAACACCTTCATCACCAGGCTTCGTCAGGTCTTCTCCCGACCATTCACCCGCAACTCCCAACGCGGAATCCCTTGCCTTCCCCAGAGCCAGACCATCAAGGCCAACCTCTTGGGATAAGTCCACAGAGTACAAACCTCTGTTTCTACCTGAGACCGTAGCCCGAAGAGGCTCAACGGTCCAATCTCAAGAATCAGAGCATCCCTATCCAGAACTGCCTCCCAGTGAAGCCACCTCTTCGAGAAGTTCCTCACTCCTCGACTTCCATGATGCTCTCGAGGACCCGCATTCTGAGACGAGAAGCCGAGCACAGTCTTTGTCTCTCGATACCGGAATCGCTCCAGCAGCCCCAAGCGAACTTTTAGATTCTACCCAAACAACGCCAAAAGCACCGAGCTTTCCAAGAGACATCAGCGGCCCAGAGAGCCCGATTGAAACCCCAAGAGACGCAGCCTCTCATGAGAAAGATTCCCACTCGATCGGGAAGGATGTCGCTGCTGTCGCTGCGACTGCTGGACTTGTGTCCACGCTCGGCTACTTTGCTTCAACCCCCAGTGGCAGTCCAGTCAAGTCAAACTGGATGGACGATCTTCCGTCCGCCAAGCGTGAAATTTCGCCCTCAGGTAAAGCATATTCAGGCGAACATCGACCGGAAGATGAACTGCCATCGATTCCTCGCCAGCCTTGCCCCGTGGATCCCATGACAAAAGATCGCAGCTCGTACTTGCTTCGATCATCGCCCATGTCACGAAAGATCGACGATGAGCGAGATGCATTGGACAGCATTCAAGAACGGGATCCCAGCGATGTCTTTGCCCCAAGTTCAGAATCGGCTCGTGATATCGAACAAGAGAGGCAAAGAGCATTCGAAACACTTTCCACGCCTCGCGAAGATGTCGACGATCCCTTCAAAGATTCAGCAGCACAAGACAAGATCTCTGCCTCTGAGGAGATAGGAGAGCTAGCAGACGAATTTGCCTCCAAGTCCAAAAAAGACAAGAAGGATAAGAAGAAGAGCAAAGGTCTCTCGCGTCCTTCTACCCAAAATGATATTCCACTGTCCGAGAGCAGTCGAGAGATTGTCCCCGAGCCTGAGGTCGAGGTGCCTGTGCCTGCTCCTGCACCCGTCGAACAGGAGCCCGCCGAAGAGTTCTTTACGTCCAAATCAAAGAAGGACAAGAAGAAGGGCAAAGGTCTTTCGAGATCTTCGACACAAGATGATCTGACTTCCTTCGGCGCAAGCGAAGACATTCGTCCTGAGTCCGAGACACCCGCAGCTGTCGAGCAAGAGCCCGTTGAAGAGTTCCTCACGACGAAAACCAAGAAGGATAAAAAGAAAGGCAAGGGACTTTCACGCTCATCCACACAAGACGATCTCACTTCAATGCGCGCAACCGAAAGTGTGCTTCCCGAACCTGAGGCACCTGCTTCTGCTCCAGTTGGAGCCGAACCAGCTGAGGATTTCTTTACAACAAAATCTAAGAAAAACAAGAAGAAGGATAAGAAAAAGAACAAGACAGCATCTGCCTGGGAACCGGAGGAGAGTGAAAGTGCATCAGCAACGCCGGCAATCGAGACAACTGAAGAAGTCCGCAATAAGACCCCAGCTTCCCGCGATGCCCAGGAACCCGAGATTGACCAAACAAACGCCGAGCCAGATGTCATCCCGTCATTTTCTACAGAACAAACGCTCGTCGAAGCGCCTGGAATTGAAGCGTTCGAAGACTTCTCTTCCCCTCGATCCAAAAAAGACAAGAAGGATAAGAAGAAGGGCAAGTCAACATCAGTTTGGGAGCCAGACTCCTTCAATGATGCCCCTGAGGAGCCTACCCATGAGACTAGCAATCCTGTACTGGTTGAGACGCCAGTCTCTCTCGATGTTCATGAGCTTGCCGCACCTATCTCCGAAGAACCAATAACTGAGCCGATTTCCGTCCAGGATCAAAGCAATGAGCCAATCGATGACTTCTCTGCGCCCAAGTCCAAGAAAGATAAGAAGAAGGACAAGAAGAAGAACTCTGCCTTTAGTTGGGAGCCCGAGGCCAGCAAAAGTGCTCCTGCTGACTCCTTGCCCGAAGCGAGTACGCCCGCCCTTGAGGAAGAAACGCCTATCAGTCGTGATTTCCAGGAAGCTTACTTTGATCACCCTGTCCTTGCACAAGAGCCTGTCACCGAGGAAACGTCCGCCGAGCCAATCGAAGACTTCTCTTCTCCTAAGTCCAAGAAGGACAAGAAGGATAAGAAGAAGCGGAAGTCCCTCTTGAACTGGGGTGCTGAGACTAGTAAGGATATCCCAGAGTTTATCGAACAGTCAGTGCAAGAACCCAGCCGAGAACTCCCAGAGCCCTCGACTAGCGTGGATGTACTACCACAGGATATCGAGCAACCTCCGCTTGAACAATCTGAGACGGCAACAGCTGACGATTTCTCTACACCAAAGTCCAAGAAGGATAAGAAGAAGCGAAGATCGCTCTTGAGCTGGGGGGCTGAGACTGCCGAGGATGTCCCAGAACCGGCTGAGGAACCAATCCAAGAATCTAGCCGAGAGGTTCCAGAATTTTCGACTGCCGCGGAGGTACAATCCAGAGATGCCAACCAACCTGCTCTCGAGGAGCCAGAGACGGCACCTGCAGAAGGGTCTTCTACATCGAAGTCCAAGAAAGACAAGAAGAAGGACAAGAAGAAGAAGTCGATACTTTCATGGGAGCTTGAATCCTTCGAGGATGCCCAAGAACAGGTGCAGGAACCTATGCCCGAAATTCCAGTCCCAAGGAGCCTCGTTGGAAGCCAAGAGACATTACTCCACGACACATCCGTGTTACCAGAAGACGCATCAGCAACTCACGATTATGAGCCTCTACCAGAGCCAAGCCCAGCTGCTGTAGATCTACCAGTTTCCAGAGATATCGAGGATACCTCAGAACTACTACTCCCATCCACCGGCCCCGAGTTCGTCAGTGAAACACCTCTGCCAGCCCCCGAAGAGGCCGAATCCTCATCAACGTCCAAGTCCAAGAAAGATAAGAAGGACAAGAAGAAGAACAAGTCCGTCTTGACTTGGCCCGAAGATGACGAGGAGATCAAGCCCGCTGAAAAGCCCGTGCCTGAGTCGACAAAGGAAAAAGCCGAACCATCAACTGGCTCGATTGACAAAGACAAGATACCGATTGATTGGGGCCATGATGCTGTCGAGGTTGTTGCTGCTCCCGAGTCCAAAATCCTTGATGAGGAGACGCCACAATCGCAGGAGAAGGTGGTTGAGTCGAGCACCGCTAACGAAGAAGCCACTTCCCGCCACTTGGATGAGGGTAGCGAACGAGCCATCGAAGAACCATCAGCCCCTGCTGCCAGTGAACAAGCAGAAGACTTCTTCACTCCAAAGTCCAAGAAAGACAAGAAAAAGGACAAGAAGAAAGGAAAATCTGCTCTAACATGGGACGTCGAAGATGAGCAGAGCGGTTCTCAAACACCGCCTGCATCATTGGAAGCGAGTCGAGATGTTTCTGAGCAACCCTCTGCAGTTGAGGATAGCCAGCAATTCGATAATTTTTCAACTTCGAAATCCAAGAAAGACAAGAAGAAGGATAAGAAGAAAGGGAAATCTATCGCAGCCTGGGATGAGCCGGAGTCTCAGGAGCCTACTAAACCGGAACTGCTTGTTGAAGAAACTCGTGATGTGTTTGAGGAAGCACCGACACCTGCGCCTGTTGTTGAGGAAGAGGATGAATTCCCAGCATTCCAGTCTAAGAAAGTCAAGAAGAAAGATAAGAAGAAGGGAAGGTCGACTACAACTTGGGATGAACCCGATATTCAGGAGCCTACTCAGTCAGAAACACTTATCGAAGGCACTCGCGACGTGGTTAACGAGAACCCTGAACCAGCGGCTATCGCAGAGGCCGACGACGAGTTCCCCGTCTTCACGCCCAAGAAAGACAAGAAGAATGGTAAGAAGGGCAAGTCTATCTCCTCTTGGGAACCTGTAGAGGTGGCCGAGCCAGAAAAGTCAATCCCATTTGACGAACCATCGCAACCAGCCGAGACCGTCGCCGAAGACATCCCTACCCCTGTTGCAGAGCCCGAAGACGAATTCCCTACCTTCACATCGAAAAAGGACAAGAAGAAAGACAAGAAAAAGAGTAAATCGACTTCCGCATGGGATACCGAGCCGGAACCGCAGCTTGAAGGACCGGCCGCACAAGATGCACCTACCGAAGAGTCTAGAGATGTGACTGGGACATCTACGCCTGCTGCAGAACCTGAAGACGAGTTCGCCGGTTTTGTCTCGAAGAAGGACAAGAAGAAAGACAAGAAGAAGGGCAAATCTTCGTCGTGGGAGCCTGAACTAGAAACACCACTGGATGCGCCAATTACTTCAGAGTTGCCTTCACAGCAAGTTGAAGACCCTCTTCAAGAGCCAGTCACGCGTGCTGTGGAAGTAGAGGACGAGTTTCCTGCTTTTGTGTCAAAAAAAGACAAGAAGAAGAAGAAGAAAACAAAGTCCGCGACTCCATCCGAACCTGACGTAGAGACCCTCGTCTCAGAAACTCCTAAACAGCCCTTAGAATCGACTCGAGGTGCCCCTGACGCGTCATCCGCACTTACCGAGGACTCTGCAGATGCCTTCTCTACGCCAAAGTCTAAGAAGGATAAGAAGAAAGACAAAAAGAAAGGCAAATCGATATCGGCATGGGAACCAGAAACTGAGGATCCGGAGCTCGAAGCATCGAAGGAGATCCTTCCTGAACCCAGTCGGGGCATTGTCGAGGAATCTTCCTCGATCTCTTTTGGTGCCATTGTTCCTCAAGACGACATCTCCTCGAAGGGTCCTGAACGGGAGGTGGCGGCAAAGCCGACCCATCATGTACAGGAAGTATCTGAAATTGTACCTAAGGATAGTGCTAGCGATGGACACCAAGATTCAATCAATGTCCGTGAACCATACCCAGATGTCCCAAGTCGAGAACTCGAATCCAGTGACCTACATCCAATTCAAGGACTATCCGAGAATATTCATGACAAGACAGAAAGCCTTGATCCTGACTTGCCAGCGCACAAGGATGCCATCGCTCGCGATATTCCTGCCGAAGCAGCAGCTCATCAAGAAGAAACAACTTTGCCAGAAGTACCATCCCATGAGATCCAACCCGATGTGGAGACTGTCGAACCAGAAACTTTCACACCCGATGACTTTGCCGCCTTTGAGACCAAGAAAGGAAAGAAAAAGAAGAAGGGCAAGTCCATGGCTTGGGGGCCAGAGGAGGCACCTGCTCTATCCGAGTCATCTTCTCGTGATATTGAGACCGACATCAAGGACGTCACTCAGGATGAACCAACCCCGGAAGAATTCGTCACCAAAAGCAGCAAGAAAGACAAGAAAAAGAAGGGCAAAGCATCGAGTGCCTGGGAACCTGAACCAGAGACTCCTGTTGTTGAAGAACCTGAGGCTATTGTTACTGCTCCAGAAATCGCAGCCGAGCAACCACAGGAGACTTCTGCTCAAGACGGCTTTGGCTTCACTGAGACCAAGAAGGGTAAAAAGAAGAAGGGCAAATCCTTAAGCACATGGGAGCCAGAACCAGAGATAGCACCTACACCAGCAGAGCCCATCCCCGAAGAGCAACCAAATGAGTCATTCGAGGAGTTCACGACACCATCTTCTGAAAAGGGCAAGAAAGGGCCGAAGAAATCTCAAGCCTTGGATGTGGAAGACGAGTTGCCTGCCGATGATATGGCACCAGGATCCTCGAAGGCTGTGGAGCAAGAGACATCCTTACCCGTGCTAGAAATTCCATCTGCTAAGGCTACTCCTATGGGCGGGCCTGGTGCTTGGCCAATCACGCCTGCCACACCAGTGACTGGCGGTGAGGCACGAAGCGGTCAGGTGCCTGGTGACAAGAGCAAAGACTATTTCCCCTCTGCTGCACTGCTACCTGTTGCTGCAGTTGGAGCTGCTCTTCTCGGCGCGGACGCTGTCCATGATCGATCGGTGCCTGAGAAAGACATGTCTTCAGAGTCTGCTCCATCGAAGGCCGTCGATGAGGCGAAGATCCAGATGCCAGAGACAGAAACTGAGTCGAAGCCTGCTGCTGATGGCTTTGCAGCTGGATATAATAATGACCAACTCAGCCTTGCAAGACAGCTTCAGGAAGAGTTTGGCTCCGGTAGCAAGAAGTCGAAGAAGGACAAGAGCAAGCGTAAGAGTTTGCCCGCCACACCTGCTCGTCAAGCTTCAACTTCACGGTCAAGAGCCATCGATGACTTTACCGAGGATCATCATCGGGCGAGAAGTCTTTCAATTGAACCTGCAAGATCTGGCGTGAGCCCAGCTACCGATGAGCGCCCAAGTCTCTACAGCGAGGAACAGCTCGAATTAGCTCGTCAGCTGAAGGAAGAGTTCGGTTCCGGTTCCAAGAAGTCTAAGAAAGACAAGAAAAAGAAGAGAGACCTTTCTGAGCCTCCGGCACAAGAGGATGACTTCGCACGAGAGATCGTCGAAGAGCCACAGACTATGATCTCCAACGTTGGTGATGATTCTCAACAGCTAGACGCTCCAGGGACTCTACGCGTGGATGGTTTTGCAGCTGGCTACCAAGAAGATCAATTATCCCTTGCTCGTCAGCTGCAAGCAGAGTTTGGATCTGGGTCCAAGAAATCTAAGAAGGACAAGAAACGACGCAGCACATCTCAGACACCTCGAGACGAAGAGCCAGCGGCTGATGGCTATTTCGGCGAGAGATCTCAGCCTCATTATTCAGAGTCATTGCCACTTGAAGGTAGCGAAAATGCTCCTGAGCCCGACATCCAAGCCACAGAATCTACGCACGATGGACTGGTAGTCGGTTATAGCGAAGACCAACTCGAACTTGCACGACAACTGAAGGAAGACTTCGGTTCTGGCTCTAAGAAGAAGTCGAAAAAGGACAAAAAGCGCCAGAGTTTGCTTCGTGGTACGACAGAAGATGATTTCTCTTCCGATGCTTTCATGGGAGCGTCTGAACAACAAAGTGGTGTCGCTACTCCATTGGATGAAGGTACTCGCGATGCATCAATGGAGCCCGAGGATGCTTTTGCTACTGTCTCCAAGAAATCCAAGAAAGATAAGAAAGGCAAGAAACGGGAGACGAGCCTTGTTCGTGGCACGACAGATGAAGATTTCACTCCTCAGCCAGCACCTGAAATTGTCTCCGAATCCAAAGACAATGAGCCGTCAGAATTCGCTGCTGCCGATAAACGCCTCGATGAACCTACCGCTGCTGAACCTGAAGATGAATTCGCACCAGTGACAAAGAAGTCCAAGAAAGAAAAGAAGGGCAAGAAGCGCGAAAGCATCGCTTCAGAAGAATTTCAGCCCAAAACATCCTCGCAAGATGTCGTTCAACCTCGGGGCGAAACTCCTCAACCTGAAATCATCGAAGAAAATATTGAGCAGCCTACACCCGCCGAACCCGAAGATGAGTTTGCATCTGTCACGAAGAAGGGCAAGAAAGACAAGAAGGGAAAGAAGCGTGATAGTCTTATACCCGACACAATCGAGGAAGTAGCCATCCCGGTCGTGCCTGCCGAAATTGTCAGCAAAAGGGAAGAACCCGCTCTACCAGAGACTAGCGAAAAGACTGTCGATTTGGAAACCCCTAGTCAGGAGACGTCAACATTGCCAGCTGATGATGACTTTGACTTCCCAACGAAGAAGTTGAAGAAAGACAAGAAGAATCGAAAGAGTACAGCTGGTTTTGAAGATTCGTTCGTTCATCAAGAACCAGAGTCTACATCTGCTTCACAATTTCTCGCCGCTGATGTTACATCTACTGTGGACGTCACTGCCGTCAGCTCCGGCACAGACATTGTTGCCGAGTCGGATGAATTTGGTCTTGGACGTAAGCCGTCAAAGAAGGAAAGAAAGAAGCGACAAAGCTTGCTTCAAACCTCCACTTTCGACGAGCCTCCTGAGCAGCCGACGGAGACAAGAGATGTGCAACCCGAGCCAGAGAGCCAGGATCTCGCTGAGACACATGTACCCACCCCTTCCGAAAGGCCACAAGATGATGAGTTCGAATTTTCGTCAAAAAGGTCCAAGAAAGACAAGAAGAAGCAGAAGAGCTTACAGCAAACTTCTTGGGCCGATGACACGTCAATGGAAGAAGCAGAATCTTCCAGACAACCGGAACCTGCCGATGATCAGCATCTCGAGAAGTCAATTGAAGCTCCTTCAGTTAGAGGAACTACCGCTCAGCCCGCCAATCTTGAATCTACAGAAGCACGCGATGTTGAAACCAGTCAGCCAACTCCCAAGGATGCTGCTGAGGAAGCTCCATTGGACATGTTTGAACATCTCGCATTCATTAAGAAATCCAAGAAAGACAAGAAACGCAAAGATGCCACTAAACAAGATTCCGAAGAAACTTCAGGGATCTCAACGCCTATGGATCTTGACACTGATTTGAAGACTGCGAATGAGCCATCTTTCCCATCAGAGAACATCACCCCTGAGCAAGCAGAGCCTCCTACCGAAACTCTACCAATCGAGTCTGCCCGAGAAGTCGTCGAGGAACCAGTCGATGATTGGAGTCTTCCATCGAAGAAGTCAAAGAAGGACAAGAAGAAGAAGAAGGGTTCTTCCAAAGCTAATTCCGGGACCTCAACGCCCCTCAAACCTATCTTGGAGCCTGTTGAAGATTTGAAGAACGAACTACCGCCACAAGATGTCCAAGAGCCTGTTACCGCTGAAAGGGCTGTGCAGGAGACGACGGAAGACCTGCCGACAATTTCAAAGGATCTTCAAGACCCAGATGATGAATGGGGATATACGCCAAGCAAGAAATCAAAGAAGGACAAGAAGAAGCGCAAATCCGGTATATCGACGCCTATTGAAGAAGCCGTTCCAGAGGTCGAAGAGCCTTTTCAAGTAGTCGCTGAGCCAGCTTCTGTCTCTCGAGAACCTATTCAAGAGCAGACACCACCAACTGAGGAGACGTTCGCTCGAGAGCTTGATACCTCCGCACCACTCGAGACCAAGGACATTGTGCCAGAACCAGAAGATGAGTGGAGCTTACCGTCCAAAAAGTCAAAGAAGGATAAGAATCACAAATCTGGAATCCTAATGCCAAATGAGGAGCCCTTGGTTGCACAGGACGTGAAAGAAGAAGTTTTGGCTGAACCTAGCCAGCCTTCCAGTGCCTCGATGGGTTTCCCGGAAGCTAGCTCACAGCGTACTGTCAATGAACCAAGTTCTACACTTCCTGCCTCTAGTACTGCTAAGCCCGAGGACGAATGGGGCTTCTCATCCAAGAAGTCAAAGAAGGACAAGAAAAAGCGCAAATCTGGACTCTCAACACCAATCGAGGAAGCACTACCATCTGACACTAAGGAGGAAGTTATAGCAGGACCTAGCCTAGCTTTTGTGCCTACAGATATTACCCCCGGTGTCGTGCCAACGACAACAAGCCGCTCGATCCAAGACCAAGAATCCTCGGTCCCTCTTGAGCCAAGCACTGCTAAGCCTAACGAAGAATGGGGTGGTTTGACAAGAAAGATGTCCAAGAAAGACAAGAAGAAGCGCAAATCGGGTCTTTCTACGCCAATCGAGGAACCCATGGCTGCTGAACCACCAATGCCTAGCACAGACAACTTTGGAAGGACGGCAGAGCGTGAAGTTACCGACATCTCGACTGCGGGGCCAGCTTCTCAAGACCTTGGCCCTGAACGAGTCCATGACCTTGCTGAGTCCCAAGAAAACGAACTTTCATCAGCAGCCACTCAAAATATTGAAGAACAAGAGCCGGTTGATGAGTTTGCCTTCGTCACCAAGAGATCAAAGAAAGACAAGCAGGGCAAGAAAGCTCCTAGAGGCAATTCAGAAAGTGAACCAAGTTCCTTCGTCCAATCCAGTGGTCCTGGTCCAATTGACCTATTCCCAAGGCATGAAGCCAAGGACGATACTCCCGAGGTACCTGAGCGTCTCACTTCCAGCCCAGTATCTTTCGAGAAGGCCGACGTTGCCAGAGAAGCACCTACTGCAGAGGTCAATCCAGACTCCAACATTGACACACATCATGAAGAGACTAGAGATATCTTCCCAAGCGACCTGTCCAGAAAATCATCGAAGAAAGATAAACGAAAACGCCAGGCTACTGTCATTGTAGGCACAGACGATGGCCAAAGCACTGCAAAAGCACCCTTGACGTCATGGGCAGATGAAGTCGAAGAAGCCGAGGTCGTGAGAGATCATCCCATCATCGAGGACCTTGCAAAGGATGAGGCATTATCCCATATTCCAAGCACAACCGAATCAGCACCTGTCGACGACTTCCTTAGACCGACGAAGAAAGGCAAGAAAGGAAAGAAGAGGAACTCTGGACAGGTTGAGCCAGCAGAGATCCCACATCCACCCATCGGAGGGGATCTTCCCAGGGGTGCAACTTCAAATAAGTCAAGCAACATTCCCGCCCTAGCAACCGTAGCCGGTGCAACTTTGGCCAGCGCAGCTCTGATGGGTAAGTCTAAAGAGTCATCTGAAGAGACAAGTACATCGGAAGTTACAACACCAGTCAGAAAGCTATCAAAGAAAGAGAAGAGGAAGCAGAGCATTGATAAGAGAACGCCAACCAACGATATCTTTGATGACCCTGCCTTATGGGAAGGCGAGAAGCCAAGAGCATATGAGGGTCAGGACGATGATGATGGATTTTGGTCGCCTCCTCGCGAGGGAGGGCCAGCACGGCATACCATAGTTGAAGAGGTGCAGCCAGAGGTGACTGCTAGAGAATGTAAAGTCGACGTGGCTCCACGTTCGGGTCCAGCATCATTGTTCCCTTCATTTGCGCCGGATGCATTCAGCAGATTGGAGGAGGAAGAGGCAGAACGCAAGCCTGAGATCGACCAAACACCAATATCTTTCTCTCATGCCAGCAGAGACGTTCCGCATCAAGACAGTATTATAACACCCATCGGGCAGCCATATCATGCTGAGCCCAGAAGCATTGTGACAACTCCACCTGAGGAAAGGAACATTTCCTTCGAGGGCGTTACGCCAATCAGCCAAGAACACATCTCGGCTCCCCACAGAGACTTTGCTGAATCTCGCGACGCCGACAGCTCCTTCATCGACTCCCCTATTGAGTATCGTCAATCCACGCCTCTGAGTAGCCGGAAATATGCACGCCTGTCCATGCCAGTTGTCCAAGAAGAGACCCTGGAGTCGGAACGGCATTCTAGTGGACGTCACCACGATGAGCCAACATCGCACAGGGATAGCGCATACGAATCCCCAATTCCCCCACAGAAAGGATTTTCCGACCTTCATGAGCATGTCCGTGATAGCGGGGTCCATCTCCGCGATTTCTCGCCAGCAGAGAAGGTACGAGCACCTGTAACTTCTACTGATGATGCCATCGCCAGACTTTCATGGCCTTCGGTCGATGAAGAGACCGAGACTGTCGACTTACACAATTCACAACGACCGAAGATATCATCGAAGAAGTACTACGAGGACGGAAAGCGATCTGTTGAGGCTCGCGATTCACCACGACCGAAAGGCGAGAAGGCAACGGATTTCTATCGCTCACAACGACACGCAGAAGAGAAGCCCATTCTGCATCACGAGGATGGCCCTTCAAGTCGAGACACTCTGCCATCACAGAAGGTCAGGGAGGAGGCGCATACGGAGTTGCACAGGACTTCTACAATCCATGGATCACAGAGACCAAGTGGAGGCAGTCTTGTGCAGCAACGTCTGCAGAAGTTCGAGTCTCCAGATGCAGTTCGATCGATACCTCCTAGGGCTGGAAATATCGTGAAGCAACGAGTTCAAGGTTTCGACACGCCCGACTCTCAGAGAGTTCAAAGGCTAGGCCCAGAAACACCAGACTTGCCTCCACCTCGCAAACCGGCATTCGAGACCCCAGGATCACAGCGATCAGACAGATCTCAACCATCAGATCACGACAGTCCAGAATACCAAAGATCTCAGAAGCCCAAAGAAGACAAATATGCGGGTCTCACGTCTGCTGAAAGACCCCCGGCAGAGAAGCCCAAAGGATACGGTGATCTGGCAGCTGGTGCCGCCATCGCAGGTGCTGCGACTCTTGGATTCGCTGCAGCTCGAAAATTAAGTCAAGAACAACGAGAGCAACGGCCTGGAAGTGCGCAAAGTATAAGATCATCTTCAGGGGTGAACAGATTGCGCACGCCAGATTTGCATCGACCAGACAGTGTGAACAGCAACCGCTCGGGCACGCCTCCGCTCCGCCGTAGCGATCGTAAAGTTGCGGACTTGAGGTCTCTCAGCCAACGGAGCAAGCCTGACCTCGCTAAAGAAGCTGAGCTTGCCGCCATCACCGCTTCGACTGTCAACACAGCAAATCCAACTGCAAACGAGGGCCGAGTCCGGGCAAAAGACATGGCGGATGTCTATGTAAGCTGAAATGATCGCAGATGATAACATTAATGCTAACCAGTGAATTAGGATGGCTTTGGTGAAGGCCGCATGGGCTCACCACGGTCTCCGACTCGACCCCACAGCATGCGCCGACGACAAAGCATGCAAGTTCTCGAGCTCGAAAACAGAGTCGATCAACTAGCAAACGAAAATCGCATGCTCGCAGAGTTTAAAGCTCAGGCCGAACGAAATCTACATACATCTCAAGCCGCATCTTCATCCTTGGTCGAGAAGGATGCCGAAATCGACGCCCTTAAACGAACACTCGACTGGCTACAACATGAGGTTACAAGGCTCACTGAGGTGAATGAGGGATTGACGAGCGCGAATGCGGAGATTGCGCGACAACATTCAGACCGATATGTGATGCTCGAAACACAACATGCTCAGGCTACTCGAGAACTGGCAGAAACCAGAAATGCACACACGGATCTGTCGTCTGGTATGGAGGGACTGGTGAGGGGTGAGGTGCAAAAGGCGGTGCAGGACAAGGACCAAGAGATTGCTCAGTTGCGAGCGGAGTTGGATGTGGCGAAGGAAAAGATCCGGGATATGCAAAGACAAATACTGGCCGCGAAAGCGAACGAGGGGCTTGAATTCCTGACGGTCAGAGATGAGGACTACTTCGACAATGCTTGCCAACAGCTCTGCCAACACGTCCAACAATGGGTTTTGCGGTTCTCGAAGTTCTCCGACATGAGAGCCTGCAGACTTACGAGCGAAATCAACAACGACAAAACCATTGATCGCCTCGACAATGCCATATTAGATGGCTCGGACGTGGACAACTACCTCGCAGACAGGGTCAAGAGAAGAGATGTCTTCATGTCGATGACAATGACAATGGTGTGGGAATTCGTATTTACAAGATACCTCTTCGGAATGGATCGAGAACAACGACAAAAGCTCAAATCACTTGAGAAGACTCTTTCTGAGGTTGGACCTGCTTCTGCAGTCCACTCATGGCGAGCGACAACACTCACCCTCCTTTCGAGGCGCGAGGCATTCAAACAACAGCGCGAGCAAGATACACAAGCAGTCGTAAATGCAATCATCGAGACATTATCGGAGATCTTGCCTCCGCCCAGCAACCTCGAAGCACAGATCGAGGACCAGTTGACAAGAGTCATGAAGGCAGCAGTCGATCTCTCAATTGAGATGCGCTGCCAACGCGCAGAGTACATGATGCTCCCACCTCTTCAACCAGAATACGACGCCAACGGCGACCTCGCAAGTAAAGTTTCCTTCAACGCAGCTCTCATGAACGAGCGTAGCGGAGACACTGTCTCGAACGAAGATCTCGAGGCCCAAAAAGCCATTGTGCGAATCGTGCTCTTCCCACTCGTCGTCAAGAAAGGCGATGATAGTGGTGAAGGCGACGAGGAGATCGTTGTCTGTCCTGCTCAAGTCTTAGTTGCGAAGAGCAAGAAGGCTAGGTTCACGGATACGGCGCAGAGCAATCATTCTAGAATGAGCATGCAGAGCAGTATGCCTGCTGATGCTGGGGAGGGGAACGTAATTTAGATAGGAAAATGGCTTAGGAGATATCCCTTTGGGCGTGGTTGATGAATTGCATCATACCGTGGCGTTGATCTTTGATTTTCATGGGATGAGATGGATGGATTCACGACTTTTTGTAAGAGTTGATGTACTTTTGTAAGTTATAGTAGATTCTCTTTTGTTTAAAAGTAGTCGATAATGCAATGCCTTACGAAACCTGCTTGCTTGCTACGTGCTTCCGTTATGACTTCGGTCATGCTCTTGCTTATTAGGGTGAAAGAAGGCGAGCTCTTCTGGCTTTCCCCTCAGCATTTCTTGAATGAAGGGTGTCCTACCACATGCCGTTCACCGCTCTTTCTGTGCTGTGCTCGATCTGCTGGCGGCGTATGATTTGCCGTGAGACCATGCATAATCGAAGGGGAGGATATCAGAGAACATTTGAGACGGGACAGGAACTAACGAGTCCCACCAAATATATCAGGATGTTCCCCAGAGCTCTTGGGGCTTTGGAGGTCTCGAAGAACCTGGGGAAAACCTCTAGCATGTATGTTCCTGAGTGAAAACTCTGGGCCTAGCGCGTTACCCCTCATCAGACGCGACTTCCGTTCACAGCTCGCGTTGTAATTCCTACCAACCATTGAACAACCACGATAGCTACAAACATGGCTCCTCCCAATTTTCCAAATGGCATGACCCTCCACTCAATTGGGTTCGCCGCTCTCAGATACCCAGAGCTACCACCAAATCCACCTGTGCCATTGAACAACCAAGTCGGCGTGCTTCAACATGAACCGCCCGCCGCACAGAACCATGAGGTTGCTCAAATTGCATCACAATACCTCCAGGCTCTTCTTGAATACCAAACCAGCGATGATCCTGTCCTCAATGATCCCTCCTCGCCGCAGTACTGTAAGTATTAGGGAAAGAAATACATCCGTGTTCTATATCACCTGATGAGTTTCTGGGAAGACGATGCCCAAGTTCTTCTGGCGCAATCTTTATTTGAATCTTTATTGAGCAATTGCTAAGTTCTTCGTTGCCTAGACTTCTCGACTGCCATCTGCCTCCTCAATTTTCTCAACATGAATCCCGATGTCTGCAAACGCATCGCGACACATCCTACCCTCGTCAACAGTGTCGTCGAGAAAATGCTGGCTCCCGATTTCCCAAACAACATGAAGAATGTCCAACGACCTATGATTGGCCCTTTCCCACCCGCGACATTCGACGATGACTTTGGCAGCATCTTACAATTCTTGTCAACATTGCTTCTCTACACTGACGAGATGGAGACTCGACACCCACGGATCAATGAGCTGATCCCTAAGCTCCGCACCTGGAAGCAGGAGTATAAACATAGTCGTGTCAAGACAATCAGTAGGGCAGCCGACCGATTGGTGGATCAGATTCAAGGCATGGATCGTCAGATGATTACGATGATGAGGAGCATGCAGGAGCAGAATTTGGTCTGTGGTGTTGCTTCATGTCGGGTCACAGGAGCGAGCATGACGGCGTGCGGTGGTTGTAGAGTTCAGAGGTACTGTAGCAAAGATCACCAGAAGGCGGATTGGAAGCACCACAAGCATATTTGCAACAAGGGCTTGGTAGACCCAGCTGCTGAAACGACTTAAGCTGCCAATTGAAGGGTCAGACTACAGAACGAAGCCTTTGAGTCGAAGGTCGGGAATAGGAGCAGTTTCTCAGGACACCGGACTGCGAGCTGCGGTGCAATCTCTCCTTGGTCGTGCTGGGTTTCTCTCTCAGGGTGCCAAAAAAAAGGCGACAGATCAGAGTACCAAAAATTCGGGAACATCTACCAGGGCTTGGATACAAGAACATACAAATCTAGGAATCAACTACAGAAAAGTCCCATCAAGTGATGCTCAAATCTGGTTCCAGGCTCACCATTCAAATACGTTCAACGTTAGAGCAATGATCTACGTGCTCTATATCGCCTGTTCTACGCATTGGGAGGCTCCTTTTCAAGCAAATATGATGGACTTCAAGTGATGTTGGATCTTTCATGCGGTCGTTTCTTAATAGCAATGTTCTAGTTCCGAAGAGTGACTTTGTCTTTTCGGTCAGCAGTACTCTATTTTGGCTGTCTTTCTCCTCTGCTAGTTCAGCAAGAACTCTTGTATTCGTCTTGCCTTTCCGATCTCGTTCGATATCTCTCAAGAAGTGGGATATTGAAAAGTCATCACGTGTAGCACCAACATCCTTCCTTGACAGCACTTCTTCGCTTTCCAACCACCAGAACGCCAAGTTCAAGATCCAAAACACCTTCAACAGTCTGCTATAATCCAGAGTGCCCCTCTCAGCCTCGTCCTCCCTAGCTCACCTTATCTCAACCCATGGAGTTGGTAGGTATCGGAACTCCACTCTACCTCGTCGAAGCTCTCTCCATCCCGCCTCTATCTCAACCTCGATCCAACATCAGCATCACGATCCAGAATCCCATCTCATCCCAAGACCCAATTCTTCCTCCATCATACCGCAGATCCTTCCTCTCATCTCCAATCCCTTTTCAATTCTCTATTTCCCTTTTGTGTTCTTATCTAGGAAAATAAATCTCCAAACTCCGCTAATCCAAAATAGGAAATCCAAAGTGGGAGAAAAGGACGGGGGTAAAGATAAGAAGACGCCACAACACCGTACCTCAGATTATTTTAGGAAAAGGTCTGTGGAGTTGATGGACAGGGAGGAAAGGCAGAGTGATGCAACCGGGAGACGGGAATGGCGTGTGGGCTGTCCTGGGGTACAGCATGCATGAGAAGTTGATGTCATGTCTCGGCTTGGCTATTTTGACGACATGTCATGATGTTCATGGCGAGGAGGTGGGCTGTTTCAAGATGCTATGATGGAAATTTAGATACATGACAGCTGTTGAGTTCGGGTGAAGATGTGTTGTGATGCCAAGATATGCGGTATAGGAAGGCGCCGATGAGGTCGCGACGGTGAGATGAGCTGTGTGTTGATTGTGTTCTGAGGGTGGCGTGATGCCAAGAGGGAGTTGCGTCGGTAATGGTGATGGATTGATGACAAGCAAGACATGCAGTGGCGGAGGTGCAGATCGGAAGTTCGAGACTTGAAGCAAGTCATGATAAGAAAGAGGAGCTGAAGCCAAGTGATAACGAAAAAGGAGAGCTGTAGCTGCACTGAAGTAGACTTGGGAGAAAGAAAGCAGATGCATGATGTATGCAATAGGTGTATGTGATTTTGATCGTAACAGTACTATAGGTACAGCAAAGAAATAGAATCGGAAGGATATATCTCGATCATAAATGTCCCAGCCAGCCAAGAATATCGCTTACGCCTCACCAACTCCGAACATATTCATTCAAAATACGCATCTCATCTTATATCCAGCTTTTCTCTTTCCAGCATGAAAAGAATATAAGACGTTTATACGAAACGCTCGCCGTTCACTGCGCCATTAGGACCGGCACCGTTCGGTGCGATACCATCCTTCTCCTTGATCCTGTCCTCTGCTGCAATACCATGACGATCACCAATGACTGCACCATGGCCGTTTCCATTTTCGTGTGACCGTTCTGGTGAGTGCCCGTTGATCATCTCGCTGTGCTGTGTGATACCATGGCGATTTTGGGGCTGTATGTTGCTCTCGGTCTTTTCTGGTTGGTCTGTAGCTGGAGTCCAGGCAAGATAATCTCTCCTGACCTCAACGTAATCGTAAGCAAACTCTCCAAGTTGGTCATCATCCATTCCGAGAAGTTCGGCTTCTTCGGAAGCTCTGAGATGAAGACCCGGGATGAAGTTGATGATCAAAGCGATGGTGGCGGACATGCAAAATGCGTAACCAGTGCAGGCGCAGATGTAGGCAACTTGAATGTAGAGTTGCTTGTAGTTGTGGTTCAACCAGCCGCCGTTTATGACCCCTGTGTTGACACCATCGAGGCCAATAATGTAGTCGGCAGCGAAGAGAGCGTTGAAGACGAGACCGACCATGCCGGCGACACCGTGCTCTGCGAACACGTCCATACTATCATCGATGCGGATCCAGAACTTGACTGTAGAAATTTGTCAGTCTTGTAGATGCAGACCGGGGATTTAAAACTTACTCTTGGTGGCAAAGTTAGCAACAATGCCAGTAACAATACCGAGAATGACTGAAGCCCAGGGAGTGATGAAACCAGAGGCTGGAGTCGCAGCCACGAGACCAGAGATACATCCTGAGCACCATCCGACCATAGACCACTTCCTCGCAAGGCGGTAATCAAGAAGACACCAAGTGATAGATCCGAACATAGCAGCCAAGCACGAGTTCCAGCATGCCATTACAGCTCTCAGGTTGGCACCGAAGGCAGATCCACCGTTGAATCCCAACCATCCGAACCACAGGAGAATCGTTCCGAGAGTGATGAGAGAAACGTTGTGAGGTCTGAAGTTCAGCATCATCTTCTCCTGACGCTTGCCGAGAACCATGGAATATGCGAGAGCCGAGAGACCGGATCCAATTTCGACGGGTCCACCTCCGGCATAATCGAGTACACCGTATTTGTATCCCCAGCCGTTGATGTTCCAGGCCCAACAGGCGATGGGACAGTAGACGAGAGTGGCCCAGCAGAAGATGAAGACGAGAGCCGGGACGAGACGGCCACGTTCTGCGACAGCGCCCATGACAATTGCTGCTGTTGTGGCGCAGAATTGAAGCTGTTCAACATTAGTCTCCGGACCATTGGCGTGAAGTATCTAGGAACTTACCTGGTAAAAAGAGTACAGTAGTTCGGAAATTAAAGGAGAGCCTGGAGAAGGCGTTCCCAAGGTGTGCATTAATCCAAAATGACCAAGATTACCAATAAATCCATTTGTTGCTGAAGAGCTGAATGCCAGCGAGTAACCCCAGAAATACCATTGAAATGTAATGATTGAGAATGAAGCCATACACGCCCAGATCATGGACAAAGCAGACTTTCGACGTGCAAGACCTGAGTATAGGAAGCCCAGTCCTGGAATCATGAGCAGGACCTGGCATGACGAAATGATGATATATGCTGTGTCTCCAGGATCGAACCATTGATTTAGATTTTCGACGGCTATAAACTTGTTAGTTTATGGAGGATTGAATTTGTGAAGTTGCTGCGGAAATAAAATTCGGTAGTTGGGAAAGGAGCATTTTCGTACCAGAATCACCACCACTGTACCCGCTGCCATTGTAGATTGCTGGTGCTCCAACCCACGCATAGTTGGGAGTATATGTGCCCATGGTTGGAGTTGCCGTCGCCATTTCGAGGAAACTCAATTGAGAATCCCGCTCAGTTTTTGTTGATGTGTGCCGACCTCGGCGTTCCCTCTGAATGACGTATATAAGTGGTATCTATGATCGGACGATACCTCGCTGTCGAAAACACAACACTGAAATTGGGAGGTTAGGAGGAGGTGGTGGAGGATAAGGGGCGAGGAAGGGTGAGAGGATGTATGTATGTTAACTCAGAAACAAGTTGCTGGGCAAAGATAAAGGAAATAGATATCAGTGGGCCTGCTATGTTTGGAGGACACTTGGAATGTACTAAAAGCTTGAGTTAGATCCAGCCCAGAACAGCTGGAAGAAATCGGGGATCTCAGGTCTTTAGTACTGCCACCAGCAGCAATAGCTCGACCACCCACGCATCCCAAGCTCAAGCTATGAAATACCAAGACTTTACACCACGGAGACCAGGACCGGAGCGGTAGGGGGCAACGAAGAAAAAGCAAGGTACGCTACTCAATCGCTACAGAGCTGGATGTCAACACGCGACTCTCCATACAAGCAGCTCGACTGACCACTGAGAACTTTTGCCTCGCGGTGAACCCGGTCTGACTTTTGGGTACCGTGGTAAAAGTAAGCGGACTCGGCGGCAGACAGATCTGTCTAGCAGATCTGCGTGCGGATATGGAACAGAGTGGAGAGGTTCCCTGCAAGCAGCGAGAGCCGACGTGGGACACAGACCCGGATCGAGGCGGTCGTGATGTTAACAGCCTCATTCGTTGGATACCTTTTTCCAGACATCAGGGAATGACAAGCTGCCCCTCTGGACAGACGGGTAAGATGACAGGCGAGTACTTTCCGTGCCACTACGTGGCTATACTATACGGCAATAATTGTACATGAGGATTCAGGAAACCTCCGAGTGGAGTGAGATCAGATGTCGTGACTGGAAAACGAGAGGGTTTATTGTTCCAGAAACACTAGACGATTGGGCAGATGCAATATCAGGACCTTCCTTGCCATGGAAGAAATTCGTGGGTATCAAATTTCTTGCTGCATCACCAGCTGCGAAATCGCATGCAGCAGAGCACGTCTTTCGACCGGAGCAAAAGATTGTTCTTCGACCAGGGGTGACATTCATGCATGGCATACTTCGACGAGGCTGCGGCTGGGCATGGGGGATGCGGCATCCCAATTTCAAGGTATTTTCAATACGTACCTGTATCGTCGACTGACCATTCACCACTCCCACTTCAAGCCCATTGTGCACCCATGAAGTAACAGAATGGTTCAGTTTGTGGGGTTGAGACAGGGCTGGAAAATAAGTTCATGCGGCTACGCCCTTGTCTCCGTAAAGAGACATATTTTTGATTCGAATATCAAAATATCGTGAATGCCACGACGAGGAGATCGATGGCTTCCAAGACGAATTGACGCTGTGGCTGCTTGTAGTGCTTGGCTTTTGCTGCCGCGCGTGATTCTTGCCTTTTTTCGATGCATACATATCAAAGATGGTTTGTCGATCAGGTGAAATATCTCGATGCTCGATGTGACCTCGAACTCTCGATACCGACAGAGCTCCATGGCCTGTTCCTTCCCGCTTCCGTCACCGTGCTGACCCCAACTTTCTCCTCTTTTCATGTGGCTTGAAAAAAGTAAATTCTGTTCAGGTACCAAGTATCTTGTCAGCATCTTGTGCAGCTGCAGCAGAAATATGAGGCATTTCCAAAGTCGTATTTCCTCCCCTCGTTTCGATCACCGTCACGCTTCAGAGCAGAATTTTCCTCCTCATCCTTCCGCGGCCGATCCCCTTTTCTTCCGCTGTCTCATCCTCACCTGATTCCTTGCAATGACATATTTTTTACTGTGCCATCTCGCCATGGAAAATTTCTGAATCACGAACAACAATCTCAAGAGGTCAGAGATAAGATGAGCAGAATAGGTATAGTCTTATCTGTCGTTGGAAAGAACCAATGAGAGCTGAGTCATTGCCGAGAGTATTACACAACGTTTTGACTGCGTTTTTTTGATGTCAAGGTCCCTGGATCGGCTTGGCTCCGCTTTTCCTTTGGCGAGACCATCTGTCGATGTGGTGCGTGGGCTGCAGATGGCATTTTGAGGCGAACACGTGGTAGAAGATGTGGGATGGTCCCTGAAGGTCGTCAGTGATGGATTTGCTTGATGTCTTGAATATGAAACTTCAGCGAGTCTGCATACAAATGCAATTGGATATCCCGAACAATTTGGGGCATTTATACTGGCTCCATTTCAACCGTTCAAGTTGAACCAGGCGATAGATTTATTTGGTGTTTTGGTGAATGACCGATGATTTAGATGCCATGGGAAGTGATACTTCAGAACAACGTCTTTCGAATGGAAGAGTTGGACCCCGGCCACATTTTTGCTCTCATTCGCGTTCCTTATCCCCCGACTTCAATCGATTTTATTCTGATATATATAAGTCTATCAGGACAGAAATTGAAGAGCTTCCAATCGAAACGATAAGTGAGATGAGGCTCTTCCACAATCCTCCGTACACGACAAGTTGTCCTAGCAAAACATTACCTTCAGCTAGCGTGGACGGCGAGATCGTATTCTACAAATGAATGCGTCCAATTCTTGAAGAACAAGTTTTACCCCGACTCTTGGGAAGTTTATCGTTCCTTCATAAAGGGCATTTTTAATTCTCAGTCAATTTTTGTTAAATCTAAGTAATAAATCTAAGTCATCCGATATTGGATCATAAACATGATGCACAGCCAGAAGTGACCACGTCGTTGCTGTTCATAAATTGAGTCCTCCATATTTGATTGTTTTCGTTGACTTGGGCTTCCATGAGACTTCAGCTATAAAAAGGGGCAGCTCGGTTAACATTTGCAATAAAAAATATGAATCTCTTGAATCATTCATGATATGTTTAGGACAATAGAGGTGAGAAGGCCTTTCATTAGACCAGCTTGACTTAACTCTCTTCCCCCTCATTAGGTTGTTCGTACTTGCGCTTTCTGGGATATCTGACTTGCCACTTGAAGAGCATGGTTGCCCTTGACATATTCGTGGTACTGTAGCAGTTCGTGAAGCAAGCAAGAACAAACATGGACAGCTTCCAAAGGTCATATTATATGTTTCTCGAACGAGACCAGCATTCATCCACGAATCCTGCCTCCCCGTAACAGGAGACTGGATATCAACCGCCGACCCCTGTCCTCTCCGATACCTAATTCACCACCCTCCAAAAACTCCGTCTATCACCAAAATCCCCCATGTTCCGTCTCCCCTGGACCATCGCGCCGAAAGTCGCACATATGATAGATGTCGCCAACCCACTCCATAGCATCATTGAGGAAGCGATGTGGGCTGGACATAAATTGTACCAGATTATTTGGGATAAGTTGACGAGGGATACGTATCCGAACCCGATTGAAGTGGACAACATCCATAACAGTCAGCAAGCAATGTCACACAAGAAATATTCTTCTTCTCTCCGCCAACGGTGTTCTTGGGACAATTAGGTAGTAGAAACCGACTGGCAGAGGACTATATTCAGAGAGGGACATTGTGTTCATTCTCTGCGTAGCCTCGGCGCGCCCGTGACCTTAGGTGCCTGAGGCTGTAGCCTCACACCAACTGCTCCAATTTCAAAGTGTTGCTCCCTCATATTGGGCAATGAAGATTATGCTCGAGTGAGGTCCTGGTGCGCTTTCTGGCGTGGAAACAGAGCCCAACGAGGATCACCTGCATCGCTTGTTGCGCTCTAAGGTCGAGTTTCGAATTTAGGTCTTGCTGGACCACCCCTCCATCTGCGATGGCTTCCATCTTTCGCATTGGTGATGTGCTGGTATTTATACTCGTCATCTAGGTCGGGGAGCTCGCTCGCTACGCTTTGAACACTTCCAGCACTCGATTGGAATTCGAGTCGATAATGTGCATCTTAGGGCCGTTGATCGGGGCAGATATGTGTCGTGTGTAACCTAGGGTGTAGCTTCGGCCCTTCAGGCTATGTCGAGAATACTCGAAAGTCTTGAGTCTGAAGGCGGATCTTAGGTATCTGCTCCGTCCTATGCCTGGAGTTTTGTGAGACTCCCTGAAGCAATTATGTGTCAGCAACCTGGGGTATACTGCATCGCAGAGTTGGAGCCCAGGGTTCGCCTCTTGATCTAGCCGCCTAGGCCACTTATCAGGGATGCCAGAGTGTTGTTGTTATCGTCTTCGAAAACTAATCCCCCTGTAGCAATCTGCAAGACATGTGGGAGAAAGATGCCAAAAGTGACTAAAAGTTAATAGAGATTGTAGCCGGCAATTGGACTGGATAAGAGGTATTCGTTCTAATCGAGAAAGTGTTTGAATTGTCGAAGGCGGAATTCGGTCTATCGGCATCGTTTTGACTTGAAAAGCCTTCGAAGTATGTTATTGATGATCTGCGGAGTCCTCTCTCTTTTGGCAACTCCTTGGTTCTTCTGCATTTCGGTGCCGCGTACACGCTCCCATTGCCTCTCCGGGCATATCCTCAAGCTGTATGCTCCTTTGTAGTATATATGCGTCTGCCATTCGTGTCTCGTGGTCTTCAAAGTGAAATGTTTCACCTGTGGTTCTCGTCGTAAGCCGTGCTTGGAGGTGAGATTTCTGTTTCTGTAATGTTAGAGCCTCCAGTCAGTCATCTCCCAGCCTAAACTAAGGATTTGCTCGGAGTGTAGAGCAATAGAAGTCTTCCCTAGCCAGTACTCGAGTAGTCATCAATCTCTTCCAATGGAACCAGATTCATCTATGAGAGTGGTCTTAGAGCAGAGTGCGTCTCAGTTTCATGCCGGATGGTTAGTATGTAGATTAAGCTGCTCTTACCAGAATAACTTGACTGTATTGAGGATACAGAGAGCAGAAAAGAACCATCTGCAGAAGCGCAGGGCAATACACATGTAGACAAGGCCCCGGAATGTCTCGCAGGCAGCGGCAGATCCTGCATGGCCGGTAGTGACGATAAGGAGGTGGTCCGAGCGCGAGGCTCGTCAGCCTCGAAGACGAACGTGCTCGTCATTCGATCTCAACCATTAACACAACATCATGGGCAGTTGACAGAAGCCACTTCTTTGCTCTTACAGACTTATTTCTTCAATTTCCTACCGACTGCTTGTCTGCAAAAGCAAATGCACCATGGACGGCCCAGGACACTCTCCGATGGACATTTCACGCCGTCGTAGGAGGGCTTTCCAGGAAGTGGAAACACGCAATTATGCTGCACAAAAGAGCTTCCATCGGGTGAGTGCATGTCAAAGTGAGCAAATTTAGATCACATACTAATGCAATCCAAGTATCCTCGTTCCCCTGAAGGCCTTCCTGATAACGTCCCACAAGTCCTAGGATGGAGATTGAATTTGGTGGCTCTCTCAGCAAGCCATAATGTGAGTATGGATATCTGTACAGTTTATAACTCAAGATTTTCTGGAACTTCTATTGATACCCTTCGTTACTTGCCCCTCGAATCATTTTCAGCATGCTGAATTGACCCTCTAGCCCTAATTGCATTCTTTAGTCTTTATAAGTAGACTAGAGAATGTCTAGCCCATTGTTCCAGTCGCAGTACTCATATAGTGATTTTGTGCTAACAGATAGGCAGCTTTACTTTACTGCCTCTGCTGATACAATTCACGTATTCGTCCCTCGAGACGTCAGGAACACAATTCTGGGCGAGCCAGACCTCATACTCCACCTTCCCAGGTCTCTCAAAGCTACGCATGTCGGAGGCTACATATCCTCGACCATACCACACGGTATCAATAATATGAAGGTCGGAGATTTGGGCAATCTGGAGATACTGCTGGTGGCATGTGATGATGGCGATGTCATTGCGCTCTATACGCACCTTATCAAACACGAGGTCCAACTTGCCATGAAACAAGATCATACTACCCCTCTAGTCAAGATGATGAGACCGTAAGCTGCCGATTCTTTCTTACAAGACCTCGACTGATATACAGCAGGTACTTCATTCAAAATGTCGGCATCAGCGCTTGGGGCCTAGCAGTACATAAGCAATCGCGACTTATAGCTGTTGGCTCGAACCTCAAGCAGATTACAGTATTTGCTCCTGCGTGTAACGAGCCGCCCAAACAAGACTATCATGACGGCCTCGCCGATTCCTTCTCACAGACAGGTATTGGTTCGAAGCCTAAATTAACTTCATCAGGCACTGGCCATTCGGGTGGTATGGAACCCATGCCTCGGGGTGGTGCCATCCCATTAGGTACGGTTCTCGTTACATACAGTGAGGTGGAGAGTTGGCATGATCCGGATTGGATGGTATCAGCTTTCTTGTTTGAGGGTAAGTCTCATAACGTCTGATGATTTAGAACGTGGATCTAACAACTTGTCTAGCAAGGCTTTATCTAAATATTGTGATTCAAGTTACACTACCCCCCTCGAGTCACAATATACCCTCTCTAGATTTCACTAGTGATGGGAAGGGAGATGCACTCGCGGTAGTTGCAGCCGATGTCAACGGAAACCTAGTAAGTGTGACCTTCTTTCACAGGATGCCCAGTGTAAATGCCATGTGCTGAATGGAATTATCAGTGGCAATTTAATCTGTACAACTCGACGATGATCAGACTACCAACTATGAAAGACGAGATCAGTCATAATGCGGACAAAATGGGCTGGGGAGTGGTAGCTATACCACCTGGTATGATCAAAGAGGAGCAGCTGTAAGTATTGTCAATCACAAATTGCTACAATACCATCTCACATCGTATAGGCCGCATGCCGCCCTAGGCAGTTGGAATGTCAAGGATTCATGGCGTCTAAAATCCCGGCTCGAACGATATCACGCCTGCTTCGACATAACTCACAGTGTTGCGGAGATAGAGCATCCTGCTCTAAGATATCATCCTGCATTTGGAGCAAACCACTTCAGCCAGGCGGGTCGTCCAGTAGAAAACTGCGTTCCTTGTCTTGAGAACGACGAAAGCTCCGACGCCTTCTTTCCTTTCGATGGCAGAGCGATTACCAGTGCCTTCGAGGACAAGTGCATGAAATTACTACAACCGAACCATGCCTCGTTCTGGACATTCGATATCTGGGAGAAGGAAAAGAACGCTTTGCTCCAGGCCGATCCTTTTCTAGAAAAAGATCGCCTTGCCAATCTGTTCGCCGGCAAATTGGCTCTGGTGCGAAGTAACTCTGTCTGGCCGATCAAGGCTATTCAAAAAATACTCCTAAAGTCACCTGAAGAAAGAAATCGTCAGAACGAAGGATCCTTCGAGCGGTTCATGAGTGGCCAAGCGCCGTTCGGATTTCTGCCTGGAGCGGAACTCCACCAACGAGAGAGGGAACCCCTTCCTCGCACCTCGAGCCACTCCGCCATACTCATGTGCCATCGCTCCGACATCCATTTTCTGCCAGCAGACGAGACTCTCCCGCCCACGATTTGCAAGGGCATGTTGAGGCAAATCATGCCGCCCAATGTCCTTGACGCCGTGGGACCATATGATCGCCTCTGTATGCAAGTTCTGATCCCCGATCTCTCTATAATAGTCGTCGGAACGCAGGCGGGGCGCGTGGCGCTGGTCACTCCCACACGAATGTCCATTCATATGTCGGAGGCTGTTACGATGCGGGTAGAGCTTATTCTACCGCTGAAGAAGCAGGAGGATAATGACCGTCCTTGGACGGAGCCTCTACTCGGAGTGGCAGCAGCTCCGGTCTGGAGAGGAGAGAGGAAGGAGGTGGAAGGGGAGGAGTGGAAGGAGGGGAGGAAGGATGTCCGGGCTAAGGCCTGGAGATTGTTTTTGCACTATATGGATCATACGGTCCTTACATATGAGCTCTTTCGCGGCGGGAAGGAGGAGTTGGTGGTCTTGTAAATGGAGTGGGGCGGAGTGGTGCGGCTTTGCCTTCGTGTGTTTGAATTTTGTCCAGTTGCATAGCGTGGCGTTTTAAGAGATACCCATTTGATTGACCTAAGTTCTGTGGTACTTTGGAACCAAGCTGTTTGTGATTTCCGGTTGATTTGAAAGTTGAGGGTGGGTTGGCTATGGTTTCGAAATCGGGTTCAACTGGAACCGCTCGAATTGAGCTAGTATGATTTCCACAAATTGTCCAGTACATTGCATTTGCATTCTGGCTGGCTTTGGAGATCATTTCCAAGTTGCTTGGGTAGAGCTGCAGTCAGCATCCATTTATGTATCCCAAGTTCTTTGGTACTTTGAGAATAAGCCAGTTGAGAATTCTTATAAGTTGAGATTGGATTGCTTGTGGTTTCGAGATCGTGTTCAACTTCAACAGTTAAAATCGAGCCAGTATAAATGCCCCAACTTATTCGGGACATCCAATTGCATTTGTATGCAGACTCGCTGAAGTTTCATATTCAAGTCGCATAGTATGGGGATGTCAAGGATGTCCACTTAATTGTCTCAAGTCCTGCGTTACATTGGGTTTCGATTTTGTCCTGCTTTGGGGGTTATTGCAAATTAAGCATTCGAAAGCAAGTTTGCATGGAGCGGCTGTTCTATCTAGAATACAAACATTCCACTTTGGCATTCCGTATGTGGCTTCACAGTTGCCGAGTACAGGCAATGGTATCCTGATTTCTGTGTATCACTTCTATACATTAGGAACGGACATTTGGACCTAGTTCTTAGTACAAGTACCTCAAGCCTTCAGGCTCAGATTCTCGAATATTGCTCTGTAGCTAGCGCTAGTGTGGCAAACGATACCTGCCGACAATCACATCAACTTTTCAAGACAGTCTACTGAAATCAATAAGAAGGAAGCCGCGCAGAAGAAAACAAGAGAAAGTGGCAAGATCCAAGCAGCGCGATCAACCTGGAACAGAAGGGCTATCGATATCCCTCTCCAATTAAGAAGACTTCTGCAGGCCCTCGGAGGGCAGCTTTAGAGGGGGCAGTGACCAGAGTCCTACAAACACTAAATACGAAGAGATTGTCCGGTACGCGACTGTCTGTGGGTTTGAACCCGTTGCTGGTTGGACTTCCTTCATTTCGTCGTCCGAGATTTCTGATATTGAGTCCGTCCCAGCTTCCTTCCTTCCGTTTCACTTTCCCCTCCCTTTTCCCTTGCTTCCATTCCACTAACTGCTTTTCTGATTCATAGTAAGCTTTTTCGGCAGATTGGTCAAGATTGCAAGAAGTGTGCTGGAGTGCAGGGTTACACGAAGTGAGGGGAGACGAAGCCCTCTTCGAGACCGCCAACAACGTAGGAATTGAGGGGTTTCTTTGGCACTGGCAAGATTCAAAGCTCAGACTTTTTCGATATCCAACATGGATTGAGAAACGACCACATCAAAGCATTAAGTTATTCTTCAACTAGTTCTGGCAGCAGAATCAGGGCACAGGACCCAAGTAGGGCAGTCTGATAACAGTCAGTAAGATGAATCAAAGTCCTACAGTTGTTGAAAGGATAGTGACCTATGAATTTAACGGTGGAAAACCCCCCATGAGAGTTCGCGGAAAAGACAGATCTCTCCAAATGCCAAAATTGATTTCCATATCTGATCTCGTTCCAGAACCATCAGTCAAAATGTGCCCCTTAACAGTGATCTCGTGGTCGAGAAACAACCGCGCCAGAACCTAATCCAAAATCACTCTTGGGAGCAGGGACATTCTCTTAGCCAAAACATCTAGATGCGGGTCTACTAGATTGTAGACTGATCCTAAGAAGAGATCCAGATCTAGAAGCATCTCGAGCAGTCACAGAATCTGGAGGACCCGTGATAGAGGAGACATTAATACTACCACCTGCTCCAGATCCAAATGCGGAGATAATACTAATACCTGATCTCAAAGCCATACCAGGTCTAGAACTACCAGTACGAGAGACCAACGGAGGGAAGAAACCAGATTCCCCTTCTGCTTCTAGTCCATGCTCGTGAATCGGACATACTTGCACCTTGTAATCCTGTAATCCTGCTAGAAAATGTCCCCAAACTGTGAGAACATTCTCTTCTCGAGATCAGTTTCAAGATGAGATGCTCCATAAAGGTGTTCAACACATGCTAGTTCTCAATCGAAGACCCTTTTACCCTTTACCCTCGCAGTCTTGGCAATCATGTCCCTGGTCTATATTTTCTTCACTGGACATGGGTGGTGATATCCTGTAGCCTTATATCTTATAACTTTTCTCCATCCTCTGCTCCTCTAGAAGCATAATCCTCTCAAGTCTGGGAAAGTCTTGTGGAGCCTGGCAACACGGTTGTTGACTTACCTCTTGTCGCTGGACTGCAAAAGAGGGCGTCAGTCCATGTGCTCAACAGCAAGGACTCTGACGCCTTTGAAGCAGAGATTGGCATCCCTAGGTTAGATAGGTAGTCTCAGACTTCTTCTATTTACTTTCTTCCTACCCGCCTTCCGACACCCTGATCACATCTTCCTTTTCCCCATTCTGATTACCAAGCCCCAGAGCATCCATACGAGGGATACACAATCTCGAAGACTCATTTTTGGGAATCTCATCAGTGGAAACGGGAATGAGACCAACATCCTTTCCTGCGGGTAGATATTCGATCTCAGAAGCAACGTGTGATATGTTGGATGTCGAGACACGGCTTGGTAGATGAGTGGAGTGTAGTGTCTGATGCCATTACAGACAACGAGAATTTTTTGAGGTTGAGATGGGCAGTAAGGGCGAAGAACTTGGAAGGGTCGATGGCTGTGGTGACAGACGGTTACTGTCGTCCGAGTCGTCTCTCGAGGTTGAATCATTCTTGGAGAAGTTCAGAGAGGATAGCTCATAGCAGCCATGGTCCAATATTAGCAGTGCAGGCTACAGACGATAACGATTGGAGAAACAACATAAGGGGTACATTGGAATTTGCTTGATATGAGACTTCGAGGAGCTGGCTAATGGTGCAAATATGATCATACATCGTTTGGTACTAACTCTCAAATGGCGAAAGAGAAGAGGACACGTGTATGAAGGTTGAGCGTCATTGTGAGAGCGAAGACCGTAAATATCATAAATGAATGCCGTTCTCCATATCGACATTCTCATTGAAGATGGAGAACCTTTGAGAGTCTAAAAATTTGAGTGGAGGCTTGCATGCTGGAACATGACACATGCTTCGATGCTTCTGAGGACAGGAAGTCGGGAGCTACGACAGGAAAATTTGACTCCTATCAATGCGAGACTTTATGACGGAAAGAGAGAGCAGTCGTAGATATGATCCTAATTTCTTAAATCTGGGACATGATGTCTACACATAACTCGTCTATGGGATAAGTTGCTGGCAAAGGTAATGTCTGCATCTCGCTGGACTATGCTCGATCTTTTTAGAGTGCTCTATTCTAGAATTTCCGCAGTTTCGATGCCGGGTGTGAACCGAATATTGGGGAGACGCAAAACTCCTCTGCGATAGACGATCCTCCTTAAGGCGACAAACCAAAATCCACAATCTTGCAGCAAGTTCAGTGCGAAGTGCGACTTTACTTCTCTAGGATCTTGACGATGGTCCGCAGACCAACAAGGTGGTCTTCCTGGCGTGATGGAGTGGAACAGAAATCCCGCAACCAGGCCTGAGGATTAGGAAATGATGACCACTCTCTCGGAACTGACTTGCATGTACGAAATATCCAGAGCGGGTCAAGACGAACTTGTGGAAATCAGAATGCCAGCATAAGAATAGCCTAGACGGGTCAATAGGAGTTTTTGGATTGGTGGTGCGATGACAAGGGATCATCTCGCGAGATCAGCATCCAACATCGTTCGATGTCTCGGAGAGAGATAGCTCACGTGATGGCGTGACAACAGCAGCTTGGGGGTAAGATGTACAGTGCTTGCGCGGGTACGTGAAGGTTCTATGATGAGAGAAGTGGAATTTGGATCTATTGGAGATCTGCTGTAGATCCGTGACGAAGTTGAAGAAAGAATGGCTTGGACCGGGGCCTTGAGTCAACTCGACCCAATCTATTGACCCCATCTGGCGCCAGAGGCCTGCTTTGCGCCTGACATGTCTTCGACAATGTCGGAAAAAACAATGGGAGGATTTGGTGTGAGACAGTAGTATTAGACATCGAGAGGAAGAACTTTGATCTCACAGACTCGTTCCTTTGTTGAAGGATGAACATGAAGGCCTCGGACATTGAATGTGATACAAGAAGGAAGTGCATGTAACTTGAAGCTTACTCAGATACCAGATGAACAGACAAAGCGATGAACAGTGAAGACAACTTGGCTTCTCGCAACCTGTAGAGCAAATCGGCGTTTTTAAAAATGCATGAAGTCAAACTCTCAAAATAACTCGAACCGGTCTGTGACCGCCCCTCGGTTTGGCCTTCCCTCTGCTGCCTATGAGGCTGAAAGAGGGGTATGTCGCGAGTGGTGCATTGGTTGGGCATCCAGAAAGAGGAAGTATCGTAGCCACTTCTGTATGAGAGCATGCTTGGTATTCTCCGGCTTCCTGCAGCAAAAACTCACAGACGAACCGTGGAGAAGAAACTTCGATCTCCGATGAAGTTCTATTAAGCTCTTCTAATGTGATATCGACGGCTTTGCCTGCAGATAAAAGGCCGGATCTACGAATAGAGCGAGACGCTGAGTACCCTAGCGTACAGACCCGTGTTGTTTTGAGGCTACAAAACGGTCCTCCAGACTTCAAATGTTTCTGAACAGTACACGTGATAGCTTCCACCTGCCAATTTCGGTTCTTTTCAAGGTTTGACGTCAAAGAGGCACGAAAACCTTCGAATGAGATAGGGAGTGCCGGATAAGCCTCCTTTCTATGATGATCGATTGATAGGATCTGGTTGAGGATCTTTTGCTTCAGCTGTCAATATTTGTCTGTGATGCTGACCGCGAGTGGGAACCAATCAGCGCTTGCAGACAGCTTGGAAATCTACCCAAGCAGAGCGCGTAAGAGAGGGCGCTTCAAGAAATTGAGGGCACATGACTGAAAGCAGAGGCGATTTGCATTATTCTATGAAATGGACATTAAAATTGAGCGCTTATGAAAAGGACGATGTTTGAAGTGACAATATTCAAATGGTACTTGAGCGATACGATGACGGAGAGGTCGCGGGGCAGAGTCTGACAGCTTGATAGGGCCACAGCAAGATCATGAATCGGTGGCAGAGATGGTGCCGCACGAGTGCCTTTTTGGGGTCCAAGACATAGCTGCAGTGTGGAGGCGGAGGCTGAAAGAAAGGAACGTCTGTCTGCATTGCATGTTGAGGCTGCGAAAAGTGAAAAGTGTGGACTTGGCGATGTTCGCCTGCAGAAAGAGAATTCGTGACAGTGGTCTCGTAGGAAAGAGAACAGGAAGCGCACATCCCGTCTTGGCTCTCACGGGGGGGAGCTTTGGGAGCTTTAGGTTTTGAAGCATCAAGCTTCTGTCATCCACTTGTTTTCGATGTTCTTGATGGCGCTCAGCCACTCCCAGGGATGTTTTGTGATGTTTGGCCATGAGGGAACGAGAGCGTGTGCACCAGAGCTTCAGAGAGAGCTTCAGAGCTTGAGATCTCTCGTGTCGGAGAGCCTGGTTCGCTGGGAGTCCGTGAATAGGAGGGCCAATAGGAATGCCCAGCGGTCTCGGTTAGCCGCATGGGGGAGGGAGGAGGGTTTGGACTTTCACGAGGTTTCCGCATGAGGCGACGAGGACTGAGTTCGAGTTTCCCCCGCCGCGGAGGATTGCGTGAGCTGTGCCTCTGGTTGATAAAGTTTGATGAAATGAATAGATTGCTCTTCTTATGCAATGCTACGCCAACAGGTGCCGTGGATTGGATGCAGGAGGAGAGATGCTATGTGGGTGCATAACAGCCTCGATATGATATCTCTTTTCTGTGTTCGTTGCGGTGTGATGGTGTTGTTTGAGGAAACCCGCACCCCTTGACCGGAGCCAGTTGCTGGTGTTTCACTTGGCCCGCCCCTTCAACGCTATGCCGAATGGTACCTGAGCTAGACTGAAATGGAAATAGTGCACGCCTCCGAAGAGACGCGAGAGACACGCAGCGCTCGTCCCGAAAACATGGCTGACGAAGCTTCTGTCTCTTACCGCTCGTGGCCTATCACAGCGCCTACAATTATTAGACACGCCAGCTGCTGCAGGTACCGTACCAGTACGACGATACCGCTTCCACAACCATCAGATCTAATTCTACTGTCTCTCCCGACGTGCACCTTGCGGTACGAGTATTCGTATGGATACGATCCCACTTATTACAGCCTCGACGCTGCAGCTCTCCTTGCGTCAAGTCGCTGCTCGTCAGAACATCCAGAACCCAGAAAATGAGTGACCTTCCTGTTCGGCCTGAGTGTTGCTCTCCATCCCCAACAGTCCCCAGCTCTCCCACGAGTCGATTCGTCTGTCGACGAAGCAGAACGAAGCAGAGCCACCAAGGAAGTCGCCCCCCGGTCCCACGCTAGTCCTCGACGGCACAACGTCCAAAATCATCCCTCCCATCCAAGAGGGTCCCTGCTATTTTGGCCCTGACCTGGACCCTGACCCTACCCGTCCCCACCCACCTCCTATGCTCCTATCACAACGGCCAAAAGAGATTGCTGCCCTGAAAGCAGTCGCCCAAGATAGAGATCATCAGAACTCACTGCTGCAGCGAACTTCCAGAAAGTCACACCTCAATCTATTCTTGCCCACCTAACGCTTCCCTTTCTTTTGGGGCATCTTTCTGTATCAATTGCTTCGTCTTCTGCCCGTTTCGTCCTTCGACCTGCGGCTGCACCTATACCTGCGACACCTATACCGCTTTCGTCAGGCCCGCGCATCACACACACGCATTGAACAAAACAGAAACGGATTTTCGGCTGTTCTGTAGATCTGGGCAGGCCCTTGCCCAATTCGCGGCCCTTGAGAGGTTGGTGGAGACTCTATACGCTTGTGGAGTCATCTGCTTCGCTTCGACTCCTTTCTGCTGGTGAGTGAGAGAGAGCTCGTCCACATCGTGTTTCTGGTGCAGCATCTTCCTTACACACCGAAAGTGTTAGACTCGCAAGCATTCGCCAGCAAGTGTCTTATCGAATCGCCTTTGTCGACAGGCTCTCGACGTTTCAACAGACACCGGACAAACACCTCTCCCTCGACTTCTTTCGTTTCAGCAAACTTATACTTCGGTACCACGAACCTCACCAAGCAACCCGGAATAGGGACGGTTAAAGTTGTTCCTTCGAATACTGGTCGTGCGAGGCCTCGAACCAGTCATCCTTAACTCTTGTTTAGACCTCGTTGGCTGGTGGTATACTACATTGTGTGGGGTGGTATCCTTTTGAGTTGAGCTCTCCCGCCTGGCTGGACTGGAATTCAATCGCTTTGATAGCATACTTTCTTTCCTTGAAGCTTCATCAACCTTCCCGCTGTCGGCATCAACTATGTCACCATAATCACCTTCTGCGAAGCAGACGACACGCCGTCCTCGTGTGGAAGCACCGCTTGAGCGAACTCGAATGTCTACGAGGGAGGAACAGGTGCGATTTCGAAGATGCTCCCTTCCCCTGCATACCCGTTGGACAATTCCTGCTCGACATTGTTCAACAACACCCTGTACGAATACACATCGACGGCCTTTCAATCGTTACCGATAGAACACGGGGCACAATGGTCGAACTTGTCGATGGGCGTTCCTGTAGAGGGAGGAGTGTGCGTCAAGTCGACGCCGAAGAACGATACAAGTGCAGCGGCATTATATATCGTGGGAGGAACATCAAATTCCAGCGACTACCCAGGGTTACAGCGGTACACATTTGCCAATCAGTCGTGGGAGACGATTGCCCCATCAGTGGCCGTCACGCAGAACCGACTGTACCATGCCGCGGTATATTTGAACACTTCCGATTCAATTCTTGTTTATGCTGGAACACAGGATGGTACCAAGCAGTTGTCATCTCAGACCTTCACGATACAAGCGTCATACCCGTACACCGTTTTGGCTTACGAAGCGATCGCTCCGCCAGCGATATCGCCCATGTTGATGCAATGGACGGAGAGCAAGGCGATATACATTGGAGGCAGTGAGACTAACACGAAAGCGATGATATTCAGCCCTACGACATCCTGGGTCGACTCGAACGCGACTTTGGCGGACCCCATATACAACACTTCAGCAATCAAATCAGTCGTGATAAATGGAGATGACGCGAGCAAAACGTTATACACGTTTGACATGACGGTAGCACCGAATGCAGTCAACCGGACAATACTAATCGACGCGGATGGCAATCCTGTACAAAATGCAGCACCAGTGGTGGACAAGAGATGGGAAGACAGTTCATTCTGGGAGAGATCGAGAGAACGAGTGAGGAGAGGTGATCTGACGGTTGCAGACTGGCCATCCTACAACGACACCTTGGCGCCAATGTCCACGAGAACGTCGTTTACGTTATCACAAGATCAAAGTGGATTGGTAGTGATCTCAGGGGGCAGCACGACTGATGTACTCTGCATGTTCGAAGCAAGAGACAACTGTTGGCAGAACGCCACGTCGGTGTTGGCCACCAAAACAGTCTCGACATCTTCTGCCGACGGCCTCGGAAGCTCGCCTTCACCAAGTGTCGCGAGTACTTCTGCAGCAGCGACAACCTCAGCCGCTGCATCCACCGGCAGCAGTAGTGACCCAGCTTTTCCCACAAAGGTTCTTGGAGCTGTACTTGGATCGATATTGGCAGTTGCCTTCATACTCATTGCTTTCCTGGCTTGCTTCAGATTCCGGAAGAACAGGAAACAGTATTCTGAGGCTGGACATCAGCGGCGGGCGAGCGGGATCCCAGATGAGAAGAATGCTATGGACTTTGCCGATCAAGGTTTACCACATATAGTAACCACAAGGCAGTTCCCAGGTCACGAACAGCAAAGTAAGTTAAACCCTTATCTCATGCGATCCTCGTTCTCCAGACAAAGAATGGAATGAAAATACTGACCCTACCGCAGCTTCACAAGGATCCTTCTCATCCATGGCTATCCTGATGGGGCGCGTGGGCCACAAGCGAGGAGACGAAAACAATGGGAGTGTCGGAAGCGACTCGAGCAGTCAATTCAACAAGAAGTACAAGACAGCAATCAGCAAACCAATACCGCAAGAAGAAATGTTCCAATCACCAACACAACCCCTTGCTCTACCAAATCGAGATGAGAAGGCAGTATCATTTGCAGCAAAGGATGTTGCTGCTGCTGAGGAAAGAGAAGCCATGCCACGGCCACGAGGAAGCACCAAAGGCGGGAGACGAGGAAGCACAAGAAGGAGTTCAGGATGGAATCGATACTGGTCGGGCGGAAGTTCATTGAATATCCTAGGATTCGGTTCGAAGAGGACGACGTATGAAGGCTCGGATCGAGACTCGGAGGCTTCAGAATACTCAATACAGAGGATGCCCAGTCAGGTCACTCAGAAATCGGCCTTGGTACCACCCTTGAAATTGGGAGAGCGACCAGAGTTGAACCGCGTGATGTCAGGCAGTCCCACGATTGCCTACCAAGCAAACAAATTCCCTTTGAGTGGAGAAATGTCGGGACAACTGGAAAGAACATCCGTCAGTACATTGTCGTCCTACAACGATGATCGGCACGACGCGTTCTCGAGTGGCATTCCAGCTAGCGTTCACGAGCAGAACACCTGGACGCCTGGAGAGGGGCAAGGTTGGGGACGAGCGAGCAACTACTCGGAAAGTGTCTATGCCACGACACTACCTCGGAGTACGGTCAACTACCAGAGAGAAACTCGGTTCCCAGGTCCAGGAGCACCTCCGGCACGGCCTCCACCCCCCCCACAAGATATGAGCTGGTTGAACCTTGGCGGGGAAACACGAATATGAAATGAAAACGAACGCCCAACTGGACTGAGTCTCAGATATACCCCACCCTCGCTCATCATATATATTCCTCTTGGCTTTGCATTGCTTGTGTTTCTCTTCTTGTCTATTAGCGTCTTGCATCTAGGTGTTCGAGTTATAAAGTTAAAGTGTCTCTGCATATCCTGGGGTTAGGCACGATACTCACCATTGTCCATGGTCATTTTTGTGTCTTTGTTTTTTGTTTTGTTGGTGGAGAAAGTCATCAAAAAGCGAAAACTTTTGTTCTCCGTTGGCGTTAGATACCTTTCTTGCTCTTTTGTACTGGGTGAAGGGGATGAAGTAGATGTATTTTGATCTTTGCATTGTTTGCGTTGTATGGTTAGAGAAAGAAGACTTGTCGTCCTGCACAAGGGCAATACGCGCCCTTGAGTGCGGTATCGGTGAGAGGTGGAAGAAAGCTGAGCCGAGAGTGGTTAGGCAGAAGAGAGGGAATGGAGGGAACTGTAATGATAAATGGGTGGAGGCTACTCTGTGTTGGAACTTTTTAGGAGAATCTTGGGAGGAGTGTACAGGAAAGGGGGGAAAGAGGAGAGAAGAAGCTGTAGTCATGATGTATAACATGATGATGAATGGCATATTTCAACATACAAAACCCCTTGCTTCCTTTCGCGTGAGTGACTATGATACAGATGGTTGGATTACTGAGCCGGAGAGGGAGGTTGGGACAAGGTAAGCATCACCTTTCCTCCCTTCCAACTCTCAATCATGGTACCATTGAGCCTTGCTGACAATTCTGAGGAACAACAATGAGATGGCTCATTATCGTCAAGCACTTCCTCAAACCATCTGAGCCGCTTCCAGACTTGAACCAGCACTTGTATCACAACCTCGTCCTTGGCCTCTATATCTAGGGCACCCTTCGTCCTAGTCCCATACCTTCTTTCCTTCAGCAAGCTCATCGTATACCTCAACCAGCATTGGTCCCAGTCTAAGTCGAGTCGAGACTTCCCCCCTGCCAGTCAGCTTCGCTGCTGAAGAGCTGACGTTGCGACATATTGGCCGGGATTGAGGTTGAGAGAGAGGTCTGCGCTTGCTATGGTAGGGTATGATGTAGGCATTAGTGCTTAGCACAAGAATCTGAGTAGATGGTGTAGTGTGGTGCTCTAGTCTTGGTGCCAATAAGAGCCAAACCCAAGAACCAGATCCAGCTTTGCAACTCAGCTTCGATTTCTATAGTTGAGAGGCGAGGTCGAGGAACGGATCATGGAGAGGTTGTGTGGTTGAGGTGAATGTGAGGTTGGCGATGGGCGATGGGCGAGGCTGGATTGTTGAGTTGCAGGAGGGAGTGAGTCGAGACGTTGATCTTGATAAGATGTATTATCTAGTAACATACCATCGAGGACAGGAACTTCGAGAGAAGTAGGTAGTATCTGAAGGTAAGGTTGAATCGTCGAGTTGTCGAGTTGAAGAGGAGGAGTTGAGGAAGGTCGGCCGATGTTGACAAAGACAGAGTTTGGTGTTGAGAGGCGAGAGAGCTTGATTGGATTTGTTGAAGTAGAAACTACTATTTAAATTTATATAGGGCTTTGCGTCTGCCGTGATATAGCCCGATAGTGGGCCGGAAGGGAATAGGGATATGTTGTTCCTGGTTTTGGGTCGGAGCCGAATTTGATGTTGAGCCGGATCGAGACGTGATGCGGGGAGAGCGCACACATGAGTTCTGGTCTTGTGCTGTGTCTATGCAAACGTTAGCATTCAACACTCGAACATCAACTCAACGCACATCCCATCCAAGCGTACCTTCCGACCTCTAACCTCGAGCGCAATGACAGCCCTTTCCCGAAGCTCAACCTCAAGCTCAACTCTTGGGAAACATGTAAACTAACAGTTTACAGACCCACATAGTGGATGATTGAGCGACAAACACTGGCCTTTGTACTCTGGACTCTGGATTCTGGACTCTGGATTCTTCTATCTTTGTTTAAAAAATTATTTACGACAACTAACCTCTGTAAATCAGTACAAGTTCAAATGCAATGAATTTCTGGACTGGATTCTTGTTTCTGTCTTTGTTTAAAACTTAAACCTCTGTTGCTCGTGTTCAACAAGTTCAAATAATGCAATATACGGTGGCAAAATAAATACGACAAAATTGTAAGTAAAAAAATTCCTTCCTAACAACTAACTTGAAGAGTAGAGAGAGCTTGATTGGAACACAATATTTTTTTGGAACTTTTTTTCTTCTTCAATTATTTTATTCTATTTCTAATTACTAGAGGCCAAAGAAAGATGGCGTATCTTCTTCTACATCCTTTTAAAAAGCTCGTTTCATTTTTTTTACCTTTCCTTATCGTCGTCGCGTTGCGACTCGGAGACTTTTTGCGGCGAAGGTTGGCAGATCTTAAGCGAGAATGGGAGCGGCGACGTCACTTTCGAGTTTTGAAGGCTTGCGGTCTTCTTTTGGGAATTTGTTACTTTTGAGGTTGAAATTTTTGTGCATTTATGTTTTGTGGAAATTTTGAAGATTTCCGGAGCGGTGGTCGGCTCAAGATCTTGTTGGGAAGATCGAAAAGGTCATGGATCAGGCACGTGATGCCCCTATCTCGCAAAAGTGCGATGGTGTTTTGAACATCACTGAGGGTTTTTGTAGAGGACAGACGCGGGTTGAAGGATGAGAGGAGGGAGGTTAGGCTAATCATTAGCAGATTG
>FJOG01000001.1:2389789-2455772 GCA_900073065.1 Phialocephala subalpina
TCAGTCGTTGAAAGGGCGCTAAAGTCTTAGCTCAAGCTGGACATTGCGCTGCACAAGAACCAGGTCACCAATAGCTCGCCAAAGAAACCGCTTCCAAGGAGTGTTAGGGGAGCCGTTTGAAGAGAAGAGAAGAGGATCGTTTATATACTTGTAGAATCGCTCGAACAAGGATGACAAAGGTGAGAACAGGAAGTGAATCTCTGAAGTTCACATTTGAAAGCAAGCGATCGAATATCCAGCCACGCTTTGTCTTGTCGTTGAAAGTATAAATAACGATCCTTTTCTTGTAATAACAGCCCTCAGTCGTGAAGCTGGACGTCCAGAAGCGGACGGCCTAACCACGATTGAGCGGCATCCCATTTTCGTCAACACATGGCCTCCATCATTGTTGTAAACCCCATATGATGGCGTATTCAGCCCTTCGTCTGGTACTTTGTTCCTTTACGGATCCCAGCGCAGCCAGAGTGACAGCAGAATTGTGTTATTGACAAGGAACGAAGTACTCTCGACCCAAGGACTTAATTTGTAGAACTGCCAAATGAAACCAGCAACTGGTGCGTTTGGAGCATCCAGCAGAATCCTTAAATGTGCTTTCGATTGTCATTTTGAACGTGTGTTATGATTGGGGAGTGTGATTCGGGAGATCGAGAAATGCGCCAGTTCAGAGACTTCGCACTTTGGATTGGTTCGTGAGAAGGAGTACGCGGTTCGCAGATTGTCTGAGGGAGGTAATGCTATAGATGATTTGTAGTTCGTGAATGAGAGTTAGCTGATGTTAATGTTGAGTGTCTGTTTTTGATTGCGAAGGAGGTGGTGGAGGGGATGTCGAGGTTTGCAGAAGAAGGACTTGAAGCTGAAGACGAGAAGATCTGCGAAAAGGGAAAATAGGTTACCTCGCTGTTGGGCTTGTTGGGTTTGGCTTGCATATGGGCGAAGGGTCGCTGGGTTCAGAAGCTGCTGTGTATCTTTCTTCTTCCAGAAACTCAGCAGATGGGTGTTCTCACGGAGCGTTTAGGTATCACGGATCACGAATTTGGTAAGATTACGACGCAAAGACCTCGGGGGAAGAGCTAAGTTCAACTTCTTCTAAGCTAAGAACTAACTACAAATGCAATAAATGCTAGGATATATATGCCAACTGCAATGGGCCTCCATAGGTTGTAATGAATCTTGGGACAACAAAGAGCTGATATGTTCCGGGAGCCTATGGGTTGGGCTTCGTTCAAAGAACGAAAATTGCTTTTCACAACTTCACAAATGCCCCTTGAATATGCTAAAACAGATTGCCTATTTGTGCTTGAGCGGTGATAGGATGGATGGCTTTGGTAAGATGGTTTTCGATAAGCTGGTCGAGTCGGGTAAAGCGAAGCTCTGGAGTTTTCGAAGTGGAGATGGACGATCGGTCTACTCAAAGGGGAGGTCAGTGGTAAAAGCTGGGACAATGACCTACCACAGATGATTTATAGCTAAGTTCAACAGGTCTAAGTAGCACTAAGAATTGTCTCTCGTCTTGGAACTGGCGGAATGCAAAGCTTGGGTGAGGAGTTGATCGACAAAGATTGCAAAGCTCGGGGGAAGGGTATTGCTGTCAAGGAGATCTCTGATCGCTATTAAACATCGAGGAGAACCAAAGCCTCCAGACATCCAAAGGAAGAATCCAATTCGCTCTTCGTTGGTGCTGCTGGCTCGAGGCAGGGTTGGCAATACACCCGAACACTGACCCTGAAGTCCTTCCGCCACATAAGCTGCCTGGAAGTGGCAAGCATCCTCATCTTTGGGTCACTATGGGGGAATCCTTCCTCGTAGCCGATTACACATTTTGGCAACTGAGAGGCGTAATAAGGAGATAACCATGCAGTCGTAGCCAAGCCTCGAGGAGATCGAGATGTGCCTTGCTCGCTCGCGTGACCCTACTGTAACAGATGCTCTCCTGGTGAACAAGGAGATAATGGACTAATGCCAAGATCCTTGCGAGGAAGTTGAAGCTCCCGTGTTTTGTGCTGCAAGCCGCGGCACCTTTGTCTCAACGCAGGTCATCTCGAAACTTCTGACAGGCTTCTATCTCGGTGTGTACATGCCTGATCAGGTACTCATAACCGGATGATTCGGAAGCCAGTCTCTGTCGGCCCCTGAAAGTAGCCGGGTCGGTGTGGAAACGGCCATGGCAATACTGTGAGATCGCAAGCCTCTTTCTTAGAGTAATTCGGAAGTGACAGTCTCATGATAATCGTTGTTGAATTTGCCTCAATACCTAAAATTTTGTGGCCGGCCGCAAGTTGAAGATTTCTAGAAAATCAACTCGTATTTGTCAATAGCATAGGACCCGACAAAACGAAGTACATAGCCAAGGTACCAGGCAGCAATAAGGCCTCGCTCGAAGAGGGTATCCGAATTGTACGTTGTCAGATTTCGGCGATGCCGTGTTGAATTTCAGGAGGTATTCTCTCTTGTAGAACATGCCGGACTCGTTTGACTAAGAGCAAGTCAAAGACTTTTGCCATGCACGGGACTTGAAATTAACAATAACACAAACATTTGCTTGTTCGATCGATGAAAGACCGCCAAAACTACTAAACCGCATTCTGTGAACATCGTGAATCTCAAGAAAGGATTGCTTTTGCGGGCGTTTCGTGCGCCTTCGAAGCCCAACTGCATCCACCACTCGAGGTGAGGCGTGGGGTGAATAAAGCGGCTCATTGGCTGGATTTTCTCTTCCCCGTATTTGCCTATTATTACTTTCTGCATGGAAGAATATTGTGGCGTTGAGAATCCTTCTAGAAGCTTTTCTGGAAGGATCTGAAGGGTCTTCCACGTCCAGGGTGGCCAGTATTGAAGCTGTCAGTCTGAATCCGACTGGGCGTCATTGGCAAGTTGGACGACGAGAGCAGACCACCCAACAGCTGCAAGACTACGTTGTTTGGCATCATCTCCGCCAAGGCGCCTGTGGGCGTATGCACTACTTCCCCAACTTCGTTGAAGAAGGCATTTGGGTGCTTCGATGGTGTGAGGCTTCGAGGGCGAGTTCAAGAAGAGGTTAAGCGTGCTCCGTGATCCAAGGCCCCCCAATCCAGCCTGGGACTTCGAGCTGACCTCCTACATCTCGGGCTGCTTGCAACAATACATACGAAGTAGCTTTGCACAGGATCCCGTTAGCTGCCTTCGATGAGGTCCAGATCGGCCACTGGTGCGCATTCTTCAAGTTTATGAGCTTTGATATCATAGGATAGCTGTCCAGAGGAGTCAGGCACAAATTGCAGCTGGAGGTAAAGATTTGTTGACGGACGTAGGCTTCAGAAAGAATCTGACACCGGTGACCTTGGAGGACACAGTCAGGGTCTCCTATGAACTCAATGATGCTGCAGATGCAGGTGTAACTTATCGCGGAAACGGAGCATGATGCATCTCTTCGCGCAACATGCAAGGCTGCTGCTGACCCTCCACACGGCTCAAAAGTTCACCAGTGGCAGCCAACGGGAGGCTAGAAACTTTGTGGGACATTCCCAATCAAAGGAATCCAGCCAATGTCTCGGTCGCTTCTTTCTGCCTTTGCAGATTTGCAGACGAACCCCGCTGCCAGATGTGTTGATCGGCGTCTGTACCAAAGCTTCACAGGCTCGGAGCGCTGACCACTCTTTAACCTTTGTGAGATTGCTGTAACTCTCGTAGCCTTGCTAACATTGTCGGAATCTGCCATTTCTGTGTACGGTACATGAGGTCGATGGCTTCACACTGAATCCCACAAAACCGGCGCCAGGGACGTCACGGCCCACCATCAGCCACTATTTCCTCTAAAAAGTAATGCAAACGTCTCTGATGCCCCAATAGGACGTGCTTGCGGTTGCGGTGGGGGGAGAAGGGGAGGCACACTCGTCTTGCAACGCTGCAGTCTGCCCTTTTCGAAATCTCCAAAGGCTTGAAGCACCCATGCCTTCAGATAACCTTAGCCCTACAGTGCAGCTGACGTTCAGTCAGGTATGATCTCCGGATGGCCACTCAGCAGCGATTGGTCGCCCGATAATCGAGTCGAGTCGCATCCTCATCCTCCAGAAAGCAACCACCCCACGCCGCCTCGCGATGCCAGGACTGTAATGGTGGATTTGGATGTGTCGAGTCGAGTACGAGTAGTCTCCGAAAATGCTGCATGCGGGTGGGCTTGACTCGAACTACAATCAGCAGCAGAAACCTTGACTACAACCTCCGTAACTCCCCATGCTGTCTTCCTCCTCCTCCTCTCTTCCCCCCTTTCTCTTATCCCCTCCGTGATCAATGATAATCCGGCCTTCCTCAACCCTCATTCCATTGGTGAAGTGACTGAAGTCGCCCAAGACGCCACGAAGCTTGCCTCACTATTGCCGCACTTAATTCTGCTTGCCTGTGAGGATTTTATATCCACCTCATTTCACCAGCTTAGACCCATCTGCTGGTGGCCATCCACAAGCAAGCCTATCCACGCCGCGCCCATAATTATTACAATATTCCCACCAACTTGGTCCGTCGCGCTGCGCGCAGCTGCCCGGCGACTATCGTATTATTACCGCATTAGCCTTTTCACGAGCAGAAGGTCCATCCACTTTTGTTACCAGCCAACCGCGACTGCCGTGGAGTTGCTGCAAATTTTGGATTTGCGCGCAAGTACGCAGCCGACCGAGTCGAGCACCAGCATCGAAGACAACGACCGATTCTTTCCTTCTCCGCCCCACGAGCTAAGCACCCGACTCTTCACCAGCTTCCTGTTTTCCTCTTGCGGACTCAAGTCTACCGCTGCACTACCGCGAGAAATGAGGTAGCTGCCCATTCTCTCATTCGCAAAATACGAAGTCTTCGACCGCGATACTGCACCGCACTCACTCCACGGCCGTTCACGACATCGATTGCTGATCAGACCTAACGATACTACCGAATTGTCTTACATTATTCACACGCCGAATCCTGCGCTAAGTTATCAGTCACATGGACTGAGCTTCCACAATCGCTGGCAATTCGAAGTTACACATTTTCAGCCCGCTCGAGGGTCACCCCGCTTTCGCGGCGTTGAAGTACATTCGCTTTCTGGGACATTATCCGACCATGATGGACTCTTCAGGCGTGTGGAATGGCCAGGATCCGACCTTATCGGTTTCCTCGCAAGATGATTTCCAACAATTTCTCGATATGGGCGGCATGAGCAACCTCGGCGAAGGACTGCCGTTCGAATTTCAGGATTTCAGTGCACCACAGGGCCAGAGACAAATGATGAATCAAGATGAAGGAGAGTCAATGGACGCTGCGATGGAGAACGGCCGCGGGATGATGGGACAAGATACGACAATGCAAGATCAAATGCCTGCAATGACAACTTCGACGAGTCACCCAGGCATACTCGGAAGTCCTCTAAATAATGGGCATGGCTCGAACGAAAGTCTCTCCGATCTTGATGCACAAATCAATTTCCTCCAGCAGCAGAGACATAACCAACAGCAAAGGCAGATCCAGGAGCAACAGCGGAACTTCTATGCGCAGCAGAGAATGGGGGTACCTCCAACACCGCAGAGCATAGAAATGCATAGCAATCCAAACCAATTCTACCAACAGCATTCAGATCCCCAGCAACAAGCCATGTATGAGAGGTTTCGAATGCAGGTAAAGGAACAACAGGAGGTTAGTATCATTAAACACTAAAGTTAGATTGCTTGACTAACCAGCACCAGATGGCCTTCACTCCACTTGTATCCCCCGCAGTTACACCCCTCGAAGCACACTTCACAATACCCGAATATACTGTCCCAGGAGCTTACTTCAGTCCACTGAGCTCTCCTGCTCTTCATGCCCAGAACGAGCACCAGTCGGTATATGACCAACGACACTCTGGAGCTACGAATTCTCCAATTGATGCAAATCTTGAGTCCCACTCTGCACCAGGCAGTTCTAATATACTGGCAAGAAAATCGAGCAAAAAGACACTTCAGAAGCCCCGAAGTACTCGTGCGGTCCGGCAGTCTCCTATTGTCAAGCCGCGGAAAGGAAAGAAGGGTCCCAGCAGCGCGATCAACTCGCATGTTCTTGGCGATATCATTGAGCCCTCGCACTCTCACCCACAATCCAAGGATCCGAGCTCTTCGCATTCTGTGAGCACTGAGGAATCAGAGAATGGTTCCATATCACCAGAACACTTATCAGATATGGCCCCACCACCTCTCCCACCTCCTGGATCTGCAAGAGGATCCCCATATATTCAAGCGCAGACGCAAGGACAAAGGGGAAATCCAAGAACGCAACAGTTAGTCCTTGGATCTCCTGCTACTCCAGCTTCCTTGATGCGCTTGGCATCATCTCCCCAAGACGGCCAACCCGTGAACCAGAATATGGATCTTGATGATCCTGGAATGGATGGATTTGCTTTACCAGAAGCTGCGGGTGCCAGCAGGCCCCAACTCTCACGTCTAGAGACGCAGTCCGACGGCCAAATCACTCCTACCTTGAGTTCAACGACTGCAAAAACACCAGGATTTCAACCTCTGCCATCTCCAGCATTTTCACGATCTGCAACTGTGGCGTCGGCAAGTCAAAGTCCTCAGATTGATGCCATGAACGGATCAAATGGTGTGAATGGAAATACCCGAAAAACTCCCCAAATGTCCGGTCGAAGCTCGAAAAAGAGATCGAGCAGCTCGGTCCTTGCGTCGCCCGCTCTTCTCCCGAGGATATCTCCCAGTATAAAGCCACTGCTTCCAGGAGGAGGTAAAGTGTCTGAAGATACGGCCTCACTATTATTGGCATCGAAGTCGAATTACCAGAACATCCTGGAAGGAACACATCTGCCTGGAGTTTCATATCCTACCGAGCTCTCTACGAATCTGACATCGAAACGCACGAGTCATAAGATAGCAGAACAAGGACGACGGAATCGTATCAACTCTGCCTTGCAAGAGATCGCGACTCTGTTACCCAAAGGACAAGCTAAGGATAGCGGAGGAGAAAAGAGTGGAAGTGGAGATGGAGGAGGTGATGAGCCTGCAAATGGGAAGGGAACAGCGCAAAGTGCGAACAGCAAAGCAAGTACCGTTGAGCAGGCCATCGAGTACATCAAGCAGCTGAAGAAAGATCAAGAGCAACTGCGCAACGCTCTGACCAAGGAAAGAGCAGAGAAGGAAGAGCTGAAGACGGAAGTCACGCAACTCAAGCAAAAAGTCTAAGGACGGGAGGATGGGAGGATGAGACTGGGATCGGGCCTGAAATATATATATTTGGAGTTTGGAGCTTATGATACCTTGTATGTCTTTATGAGTAAAGATCGGTGGCATTTTGGGAGACGAGGCGTTTGGGTCAAGCGTATTGTTTGAAACTCTTTCAACACATATGCGATCAGTACAAGTTATAAACCGGTGGAACATTGTATTTTGAACGGCCCTGAATTGGCAGGCTGATAGCGCTATGAAAGATATAATAATGGCTTTGAAGAAGCATGCAGTTGTGGATCTGTCTATAGGCCTACGAACAACAACCTTCAATACTGGCTCATGAATTTCTCGCAAGAAAATGTGCCACTTCTCTCGGTACAATGATTATGAATCGCAGGCTCACTCATCACAACACTGAGTGAAGCTCAGACTAATCAACAAGTGAAGCATAGCTAGCTGTACAGTCGTTGTTCGTTTCTAGCAGATATCAATTGGGGTAGTACTTTGCTGATTGTAGACGCTTAGCTGTCAAATATGGAGAGAGATTCTTGCTACCAATCACTCGAGGGCTTGGTATCAAGCTCATCTGATAATGAGGCTCTTTGATATCGGTATCAAGAGCCGGACGGATATGCCACTCCGCATGCAACCATGTCCAAGGTAAGACAGCCCACGTGCTCCAAGAGCTTCAAGTACCATATGCTGTTGTCCAAACCCGGATTCTAGCTTAACTTTGACTCTGCACGCTACTCCTTGATATGCCCCGCCAGATCATTGAGCAGATCCCAATGGGAAAGAACTGATGATAAGCGGGGTCCTGAGAATATGCATCTACCCTTCTCCGAGTTCATCTGTTGCCTGTCTCTACGCCAAGGACATCGACATCAAGTTCCTCCATAACGCCCAGCACCACACTCAAGCTCTCCATGAACCCATTGACAGCAACTCTCAACATCCTATTCGTCGTAGCCTTATATTCGGTTCTCAGCACGGTCTCTGCTCCAGAGCCGTCAAGTGTAGAGTCCCCATCCGTAGGCGAAATAGTTAAGAACGATCGTCGAACAAGAGGGGAGAGTTCCTTATCAACACGTAAAGCTTGGAGAGCCGCAGACGCAAGACGGGCCGTGGGGAGGGGCAGGTCGATGGTCCTGCTAGAGTCAGTGCTTGCAAGTAAAGAATGAGAGGAGTACGGACAATGAGCAGGGGAATTCTGGGTCAGGATGTGTCGTCATGGTGCCGAGTGCGGTAGGTGGTCACGCAACCAGGGCTGATCCTCGCATGAATCCAATCTCAAGAATGCGAGATTGGCGTTTTGTTTTCAAGATTGTGTTTTGAGGCCTGAGGTTGCGGAGATTTAGAAATAGTTGTCATGCCAACAAGCGTTCAGGGGATCGAACGTTAGCTCTTTCCAGATAGATCATCACAACTTCTGGGAGAACTCCAAACAATCTCCAGATCCAAACACTCTTCTTCAATTGATTCTCTCCCTCGAAGCTACTCTTCCAATATTGAAGATTATTCATATCTACCACACTGCGACTACATCGGATCTGAAGACTATGCTTTGTTTATAACGAGCGGTCAACAAATAAACAATCGCATCATCAACACATCCTCTGCCACCAAAACTCAAAATCTCCGACTGCCACGATACTTCCTTCCATCTGTGTTACAACTGGCAACCGCGACTGTCTAAGACCTAGTACCATAGTGTACTACCGTCAAGATGACTCCTGCCGTGAAGTATGGGCAAATCATCGAGTATATTCCAGGTAAGCTTCAACAACACATCTCTTCCTCGAGCTGCGCACAGCATTGTGCATCGTCAGCCTCGCATCCTTACTCTACTATCCTTCAAGAACAATGGATTATTATACATTGATTGAAAATGCGCTTGGCCCCTTCGGACTCGACGGCGAGACCGACGGCGCACAGGAGTCCAAGCAACAGCTGCAGCTTGTGCGAATGCTTCCATACACAATGCTAATGTATATACCAGACCGCTTGTATCTAGCATCTTACACTACTCCTCCTTCTGCCGACACTCTCTTCCCATACCCCGATCCTCCTACTTCGCGACGATCACCAAGCAAGCGATCTGCTAGAGTAGATGGTCCATCTGCCATTCTCTCCGAACGAGACCGTACTCCTCCATGCTACTTCTCCATCGACGACAGCTTGCTATATAATGCATTCCACCACGATTTTGGACCACTTCACATTGGACATCTTTACCGGTTCGCTGTGCAATTCCATGATATCCTAGGGGCCCCGGAAAATAAGAATAGACCTGTTGTCTTTTGGAGCAAAGCAGATGCCAGGAGTGAGTCAGAAATATCAAAGATTGGAGGAAAATACTAACGTGTGCGCTTAGGCCGAGCAAATGCTGCATGCTTGTTGGCGTCGTATATGGTTCTCATCCAATCGTGGGCTCCACATCTCGCACTTGCGCCTATTGCGCAAGCCGACCCACCTCTCATGCCCTTCCGAGACGCAGGATACAGTCAAGCAGATTATGGGATCACTGTCCAAGACGTTGTATACGGAGTCTGGCGTGCGAAGGAGCAAGGATTCTGCGCTCTGCCACAATTCGACCTCGAGGAGTATGAACGATACGAGCGTGTGGACCAGGGAGACTTCAACTGGTTGACTCCAGACTTTCTGGCTTTTGCCTCTCCACAACATACTCCAGTCGCACCAGTACCAGCTTCATCTCCTCTCTATGCAACATTACCCTCAACCGTTGCAGCTATCGATGCTCACCCAACACTGCCTACCCCATTCAAGAACGTTCTGAAGCATTTCTATGAACGCAACATTGGTCTCGTGGTCCGCTTGAACTCAGAGCTGTACTCTCCATCATTCTTTACTGCCCTTGGCATTGAGCATCTGGACATGATCTTCGACGATGGAACCTGCCCACCATTGAAGACAGTTCGAAAATTCATTACTTTGGCGCATGAGATGATCACGGTGAAGAAGCGAGGAATTGCTGTGCACTGCAAAGCTGGTCTTGGCCGTACTGGTTGTTTGATTGGAGCATACTTGATCTATCGTTACGGCTTCACTGCCAACGAGATCATTGCTTACATGCGTTTCATGCGACCTGGCATGGTGGTCGGTCCTCAGCAACACTGGCTGCATCTCAACCAAGGGACATTCCGTGAATGGTGGTTAGAAGAACAATTCGAGATCAAGATGAAGGAGAAGTTCGCGAGCATTGCACCCTCAACACCTACGAGACTCACCCAGAAGCAATACCAAATTGCAACTCCTCCCAACGGAAGCAGACGGTCACCACTTGGCGAAGTCGATAATGAGCAACGCAACAGCATTGGTGTCCAAGAGGATTGCTTGCCAGCACCTACACCGGGCCAACCAAGGAAAACCAGCAGAGCAGTTGATAGAGCCGTTGATCGCCATCACCCATATGCTGGCCGCAATGTCTCAACGACATACAGCACTACCGAGGATGACAATCTGTTACAGCGAGAGACAGAGATGATCTCCATCCACCGCTCATCACTTGACGATCCTGATGGAGAAGATGAAATCCAATTCCGCATGCGAAGCAGCCGCAAGCCGTCGAGATCTCCAGCCAGCAGAAGCATCAGCCAAACCACTACCCACATCTACTCCATCGACAACGATAGCAGCAATGATATTGAGAATATTGGGTCCGGACCTCGACCCAAGACTCCTGGTACTATTAAGTCTGGTAGCGGGTCTAGCACTCTCAGCAAAGTCCGGAGTCCAAAGCGAAGTGGTGACAGTTTGCGAGGAAAGGAGCCCACCGGCGTTCGAAAGACCAGCGGAAGAGTCGGAAGCATCAGCTCGACTCGAAAGGTATCGGGCCTATGAACAGAAAAGCGAAGGTTCGGAGAAAACTGGCATGCTGTACTATTTGTGCTTGCATCAAAACCGGCGTCTGTGAAAGCATATGAAATTGGGTGGCGGGCGTTTGCTGAATGGGTTGTTATTTTTGTCCTTTCCCTTGGGGTGGGACGACTGTTGATTTTATCTCACTGTGCTTGTTTGTGTTGCTATTGCTTGTGTTACCTTTGCTAGTTGGATGCGGGAGTGTGGTTGGCTTGCTTGTTTCTTGAGCTTGGGGCTACGACGAAAGATGACGTTCATGAATGTGGATAGTGCTTGTGCTTGACTTGAGTTGACTTGGACTTCGATCGATCGATTCTTGCGGGGGCCTTCTGCTGCGTTTTGTTCTGGGGTCTCTGGGTCTGGCTTTTGTTTTTCTATCATGACTCATGACCTGCATCACTCAATCAATTCATGGATCCCGTATACAGATGATAGAGAAAGGGAGAGAATCAATTCAGAAAATTAAATTCTAAATCGCACTCTTGATCTATTGACCTGGAAAAGTGAAGCCATGAATGAAGACGTACTCGCCTTTCAAATTCCACTCCGAGACTTACTTGGATCATTTAGTCTCCTCGTTGGCTGATCTTGAACTAGGGTTGACTTGCTGATGAGGGGGAAAGACTTGAAAGGTGACATAGATATCGGCAATGTTGGATGCAGACGAAGCGCCGTACCGCCAGTCGGCCTAGGTAAGAACGCCGACCAGTAGGAACATTTAGAGCTGAGTACTCAAATCCATTCGGACTCAAGCCTGGTCTGGATCCGCTTTGGACTCAACATTGATTAAATCAACTCCGATGAATTACGAGTATCATATAACGTAGCTGTCTATAGACCTGTATCTTCCCGTGGATTTTCTCAAATCTAATATTGATCTGACTTGAACTCAATAGTGACATGGCCGTTACCTAAATTTGAGGACGTTGAGTTAGGACTATTGCGGAGCGTGGCTTCAGGTACTTCACTGCAGAGAAAAAAAAGTCATATTTTCATGAATTTGCTATTTTTTTGTAGTCTAATCGAGAAGACTCCGCGCAGAACAAAGCCACCGATCCACGCATATCCACCCGCCCTCCATAACACGAAGCTCAATTCTGATCGAAGAAAAGGAAAAACAGATGTTGGAGGTCTGAAAGACAATGCCGGGTGGTGAGCTGACAGGAGAGAAAGAGGTGTAAGTCAGTCTCGTGCATTAGAGTCTATAACACTGCAAAGCAAAGTTGTGGACCTCCAAAAGCTCTTCGAATGCTCCACTGCCTCAACTGTGAAAGTTCCATATGCTGCTAGATATGCAGTCAATCACCAAGCAGGCCCATCAACGACCGCGACCGTACCATTCATCGACGCCATCCCAAGCACTTTACTCAGCATCAGCCTTAACCTCGGCTGGTGCAGCCTCTGGCTCCTTGGTCTCGGCGGGCGCAGCGCTTGGCTCAGCAGTAGATGGCTCGGCCTCTGATGAAGTCCAGAGGGTCTATGTTGAAAAAGTGGTCAGCCTTTCCTAGCACCTACAGAATTCCAACCCAGGGGGAAACATACCAAGTTGTCTCTCAGCAATTGCATGATCAAGGTGGAGTCCTTGTAGCTCTCCTCGCTCAAGGTGTCGAGTTCTGTATTATGACCCGTCAGACCAAAATTCTCATCTTTATCAAAAGACGCAAAGATTTCATCGTATTTACCGGCAATAGCATCATCAAATGCTTGCTTGGCAAGATGGCAAGCTTGATCAGGGGAGTTGAGAATCTCATAGTAGAAGACTGAGAAGTTGAGAGCAAGACCCAAGCGGATGGGGTGAGTGGGGGCAAGATCGGTCTGAGCAACCTCAGTGGCGTTCTTGTAAGCCTCCAGAGACTTATCGGCAGACTCCTTTCGCTTGTCGCCAATGGCAAACTCAGCAAGGTAACGGTGGTAATCACCCTTCCTGTAATTGACCAATTAGTAGATGTACACAAACACAGATTACTGATGGTAAGGCTGAACAAACATCTTATGGTAGAAAACCTTAGACTCTCCGCTCTTGGCAGAAGGAATCAAGTGCTTGTCGAGAACATCAAGGATATCTTCGCAGATCTTGGCAAGCTCGGCCTCGATCTTTTGACGGTACTCCTTGATAAGACCAACTTGAGATGAGTTGCCCTTGGACTCCTCCTTTTGCTCGATTGAGGTGACGATTCTCCACGATGCACGGCGAGCCCCAATGACGTTCTTGTAAGCAACGGAAAGGAGATTTCTCTCTTCGACGGAAAGCTCTTGGTCCTCAGAAGCAACGGACTTCATATTCTCAACCATTTCTAGACATATGTTCAGTATTCGATCCTACGCATTTCTAGGGCATTCGCTGGGTGTTGCTGACCTTCATAACGCTCAGCCTGCTCAGCAAGCTTGGCGAGGTAGACGGAATCTTCGTAACCCATGATTGCGACTTTTGTGATTATCTGCGAAGGACGTGATGTTAGCAGACTGGTCTTAGCAAGATCGAAGAGGCAATGAAGATAGTGCGGCTGAACGGGAGCAAAAGCGAACGGCCAACGATGAAGCGGTCTGACGCCCTATCATTGGAAGTCATGCGAGTCCCTCACGACGTGTTGAACATCGATATGATAGTAATCCATGCCGCAATGGCTCCCATACTCTGTTGTGCGCGTTCAGAAAGTGTTGCAACGGATGGCGGATTCGGAAAGTGCCCCTCAACAGCTGGAGGGGCAGTTGGCAGAGACCTGGCTTGCCACTCTTGTTCGTTGGAATCGTAGCTGAATCTGTTCTCGTAGATATGCCAACCCACCGCGGATCGCTGGCCGCCGCAGATGCCCAATCCGCAATGGTTGAGGGTGCGCAACGTTCATGAAGTGCAAGGGAAAGAATGACGAAATAGAAGAGGGTATAGGGACCTCACCGGACTTGAAAGGGGTGTGTGGTGGTTGTACAGGGAAGCGTGATGCTCGATCTGGACAGGAATTTGGTATGCGACTGGTTCTTGAGAGGTTGTGTGTTGATGATCTCAAGAATGAAGGAGAGGATGTTGCGTTGAGGCCGGATTGGAGAAGTCGATCGAAAGGGACCTTTTGTCGCTTAGCGCTAAATTAGGTAGGATGCCTGGGTCGCTCCTGCAATTATGTGCGAGGCCGGATTCTGGTCAGTTGCAATAATGTAAGGCGCGGCTGAGTGCTTGTGTGATTGGGAGAGAGATTTATGAGGCAGAATTAGATATTGACGGCACTGGTGAGGGGGGCAAAGGGTTGTTGTTGATTTGGTGCGTTGTTTAAGTCTTGAGGAGGAATTCGACGAGCAGTTCATAAGAGTACAATATGTCACAAAGTCAGAATATTGGGACTCGAACAACTGGGCACATGCTTCTATTTGTAGACCCAGGACTTTGGCTCTCCCTTCCCCTTCCCTCCTCTCCTTCGTCCACATCATCCTTTGCAGGGCTGATGGGCCAAGCAGAAGAGCTGGATCCTTGTGTTTTATGCCCTCAAAATTTCCCACGTCGGTCGCCTGATTGTAACATGGCCCAAATCTCGTGCTGGTCTGCGGCTGGTAGGTGCCGGTCATGCTCCCTTCAATTCAAAGCCTGAAACCTGCTTGCTGATCTGGAAGCTTTGGTTGGAAGTGTGGAAATCGTGGCAGTGCCAGGCCATGGCCACGCAACAAGTGACACCTTGAGATTCTGATATTGATTTTAGCGGAGCCTCGAAATATTCAAAAAAAGATGTCCCAGCCCTAATTGTACAATGACGCCGATCATCTCCAACCCTTGTAAAAAGCCATCACTCGTTCAGCCAGAAAGAAAAGGGGGCTGCATGCAAGCCATGATCACATGACTGAATAATCACATGAATGGCAGCCTTTTGAGGATCAGGCCACTACTACGGCAACCTTTCATCGTTGTTGATCGCCTGTTCTGCAGGTCAAGGTCAAGCAAGCTCGGCAGAGATCACTTTACCTCCAACCACAACCCTCCATCAGCGAGAACCCCCCCTCAGACCAGAGGTACAAAGCATTAGCTTTCCCCTCCGAACTCTCAGTCGAGTCTAATCTTTCTCAGCAATCATGTACCGACAATCCATTTCAAGAGCTGTTCGCCCAGCTGTTCGTTCATCCCTCCAGTCCCGAGCTGCATTCTCGACAACCGTCCGAGCCATGGCTGGAGGAGATACCGGAGCTCCACGAACAGGCGGCGTTGCGTCTAGGTACAGCATACTCCTTCCCATTCCTTCTGTTATGAAAGCAAGCTAATCGATTGCGTCTACACAGTGATGCATTCACGAAGAGAGAGAAGGCCAACGAAGACTATGCTATCCGCCAGCGTGAGAAGGAAAAGCTCCTCGAGCTCAAGAAGAAGATTGCGGAGCAGCGTGAACACTTGGACAAGCTCTCGGATCACATGTGAGATCACCCCATCCTGACGTATTGATATCTGGGAGGACTGAGGCTGACAATTGGTTCTTTACAGTGAGGAACTGTCCAAGGAACAAGGTGGCGAGCAGAAGTAAGTATCACTTCGTGCGAGAGGGAGGAATGGTCTGCTTGCTTCTAGCAATGCTGAACGTGACTGTTCCTACAGTTGACGACCGAGCGAGCATGGGACATGGGAACGAGTTACGACGGGTGCAACGGGTGGATTCGGCTGTATACCAGATTTGAAGAGTTCCGAGGCATATGCAAGGATGCTTTTGACATGGCATGTCTCCATTTTGTCGACTACTCTACTGTACAAACGCATACAATTTTGTATGCTGTGAACATGAAAACCTCCTCTCAAAGCCTTCGGCGATTTTCATGACGGACATATGCTACCTTTCCCATCTTGAATGTCAAGATGCCCTTTAATAATCAACGCCAGCAACAAGCATGCAGAAATAAATTACCTCCCAGATCTGAACGAGCGATAGAAGGACTCTGCTGCATCGTTCTCCGGACCACCATAACCATTTGGACCAACGCTTTGACCCATCTTCTGAGCCTCTGCAACCTTCGTCTGGAGAGCCATCGCATTCTCATCGATCCATTGTAATTGTGTGAGATGGCTGTTTAGGACTCTGACAATATGTGAAAGCTACAGGACCGGTCAGCATATGCATACAAGGTATGGGGAGTGGTTACTTACAGGATCATCCGCCTTGGAGGTCTTGCTCAAGGTGGTGGATGCCTCATTTATAGCCTCAATCATACTACCAAGGTTCTTTCCCATGTCATCGAGCTTCTCGGTGAGCTTCTCAGCAAGCTTGTAGGTACGTTCTCGCTCTTGGTCTGGACCCTGAAGAGTCTCGCCCTGTCCCACTTGACGTGAGAACATCTCATCCACGTCAGCCTCATATCTGTCGAGCCAAGAAGCCAGTTCGTCTTGTTGGCTCTCGACATTTGAAAGCTGTCTCTCAATCTCAGTGCTCTGTCGTTCGGCCTCGAAAGTGCTCAGATATAGCTTCTGGATCTTGTCCCCATTCTCTACCATCAGTCTATCCCAAGCAGCAACCTTAGTAGCCTGGTCTTGGAATTCCTTTTGATACTTTGACAAATCAGAAGCCCACCGAGTGATAATCTCGTCCATTGTCTTATTCTTGAGACGTGTTAGATGAGGGGCAGGACCAGCTGTTGAGGCACCAAGGCCTGCTGCACCACTAGACTGACCTGCCGCAGTAGTACTTGGGGCTGCAGTTGCGGGTGTAGTAGTAGGAGCTGTGCCAGATGTTGATGGTGGATTGCCGCCACCTAAGCCCGAGAACAAGCCTGAGGTTGGAGCGGAAGTTGATGGTGGATTCGGTGTCGTGCCAGATGGTGCAGAAGTCGATGGTGGATTGCCGCCACCCAAGCCAGAGAACAGGCCCGAATTCGTGGTCGAGGTTGATGGTGGGTTCCTGCCGCCTAAGGGACGGGATAAACTTGGAGTTGCGGTAGAAGTCGACGCGGGGGCTGCAGAGCTTGGGGTAGCTGTTGAAGTCGTAGGAGGATTTCCAAAGAGAGGCTTATTTGCCGTTGTGGTTGCACCTCCAAATAGGCTAGGAGTAGGAGCGGCGGACCCTGAAGGCTTTGGTGCAAAAAGACCACCTGTTGATGGAGCGGTAGAAGTAGTCGAAGCTTGAGTGCTTGGCATGCTTGAATTTGATGTTGGGAAGCTGAAGGTTGGCTTTGGGGCTTCAGAAGCTGGTGCAGCGGAGCTTGTAGGTTGAGTGTTGAAGCCACTGAAAACGGACCCAGTACTAGCAGGTTTCTGTCCAAAGAGACCACCGGTAGATGGAGCAGCGGTAGAAGCAGCAGGTTGGTTGGAGGTCTCGGCCGGCTTAGGTTGACCAAATAAACCACCACCACCAGAGCTCTGACCTCCAAGGCCTGAGAATAACGACTTCTGCCCTTGAGCACCTGTTGAAGGAGGAGGACCCGCGGGAGTAGTTGATGGATTTCCAAAGGAGAACGTTGGCTTTGCTGGAGTCGTAGCGCCTGTTGAAGCACCATTGCCTCCGCCTAAGTTGAACAGCCCGGAACCACCTGAGGAGTTGTTGTTGGAGAACAGGCTTGGTGTAGGGGCTGCGGGTGCCTTGTTCTCATTGCTTGCGGCGGGTGTAGATGTTCCACTCCCATCCTTCTTCTGGCCAAAGCTGAAGCCACCACCACTTCCAAACGACGGTGTAGCTGAGTTGGTGTTGCCTCCGAAGATAGAGGGTGCGGGTCCTGCAGAGGTTGCTGGTGTTCCTGCCGGCTTGTTGAACAGACCTCCACCTGTAGCATTGGCTCCTCCGAAGATTGAGGGAGTGGGTGTTCCAGAGGTATTTGTATTTCCACCGCTAAAGATGCCACCACCCTGTGTGCCTCCTGTTGTATTTGCGCCAAAGCTGGGTGCCGGTGTATTGGTACCACTTCCATTTCCAAAGATCGAACCTCCTGGCTTTGAAGTAGCTGTGGCTCCTTGGCCAAAGGGTGAAGAGGAAGCTGGGGTTGTTGATTGACCGAACAGGCCGCTCGAGCTCGTCTGGGCAGAATTCGATGAACCACCGAAGAGGTTGTTACTTCCGTTCCCAGTACCGCCAGTACCAGCGGCTTCGCTGAATGTGAAGGACATCGTGGTTGTGTGCGAAGAGGATGTGGTTGTGGATGGGCGAAGTTAGAGGTTGACTAGGTGAGTTATTAGAGCTTTTCAGGGCATAGAACGGGGTCAAAACTGACTGCGCGTGGGTTCAGATCAAAATGCCGAGTTTGGATTCAGCTAAAGCAAGCTCAGATATGAGGTTTTCGCTGCGGCGCATAGGCAGCGCGTGGTTGCAGAAGTTCTTCGCGTTCTCCAGCTTGGGTCTTGCCGACAATTTTAGCGCGGATTACGGTTCGATGTCCAGCATGGGAGCATTCAGTCGCCAACAAATCGTACTGTAAGAGGTCGGCCGGCTGATTCGGGCGCAGCCTCTTGTTGATACAGCTTCTACGATACTTTTATTCTTCTAAGACCTTCAATCAGTGTCTTGTTCGATTAAACATGGCACAAGAGGAGCACGAAACCCTTGAGCCGCCTGCTAGGAAGCAGAGCATCGACGATCCAGGGGCACACGACCTTGGGAAGGATGGTAACAATACATTCAAGCTCCAAAAGCACTCATTTGCTAATACATCTGATACAGAGTCCTCAGATTCCGACGACCACTTCTCCGACGCTCAGTCTGGTCTTGAGGCAACATCTGGAATAGCTACTCCCATCATCCCCCACACACGGGTCGAGAAGGTCGACGATGAGACACGTTATGGCGAGGAGCCCGGTACCGAAGCTTACAAATTGAGGGAGCAGGATGCTTCTCCAGATGAGATAGAAATCGTACCAGAAGGCCGCAGATCTGCCTCCAGTCTATCAATGTCCAATCCCACGTCTCTTGGTGGACAACCTATCCCTTTGACGATAGTTGAAAAGATAGACCCCGATTCTCCAAGCCACGGAGAGGTTCCAGGGACCCTTGCCCACAACAAGCGTCTCGCAGATGCAGTCCCAGACATGGTAGTGAAGAGCGGTGGCGACCGCAGCCGTTCTTCTAGCATGAGATCCAGATCTGGCAGCACTCCTGGAGACCTACCAATCCCGATCACAAAGGTAGAGAGAGTTGACTCCAAGCCTGCTCATGGAGAGGTCCCTGGCACGAAAGCATATGAGCTGAGACGAGGAGACGCTCAGCCAGATATTATTGAAGAAGTGGAAGACCTTCCAGGTAAGGATATTTCGCTGTCTCTTGCTTCAGAGCGATTGACCGAATCAGGGTCGCCAACAGTGCCTGCTCCTAGGTCCCCTACCGTAAACCACGCGAGACGGAAGTCTTCTGCTGCGGGAAAGAAGGGGGCGCCTGTCACTACAGATGATTACAACGAAGCAGAAGACGGATCAGATGGCGGATTTGGAGATGATTTCGACGAATTTGAAGAAGGCGAAGAAGGCGAAGAGTTTGATGAGTTTGGCGAATTTGATGATGGTTTCCAGGAGGCAGTACCTGCAGCTCCTCAGCAATCTATTCAGATAACACCCTCTTTTGTAAGTAGAAAATATAGAGCCTTCAAGCATCTGCTACGAACCTTCATGGCCGTGACGTCTGCTAACATTCATTCTAGCCAGTCTTGAACTTCGACGATATCGTTTCCCCAGAAGATATAGAAGCTGCTACCGAACCATACATGAATGAGCTCTTCCCACCCGACACAATCGATACCTCTGTACTACCTTCAATCACCGCCGAGAACTCCATCTTCTTAACGCCAAGAAGTGCATCTCTCTGGTCACAACTTGTTGCTCCTCCACCACTACAACCTCCAAATTGGATACGATCTCGAATACGACGCCTCTTCCTCGTGTCACTCGGTGTACCAGTCGACCTAGACGAGATCCTCCCAGCATCCAAACAAAAGAAACTCATCCTGCCATCCATGAACCTCAACCCCCCATCCGGCTCCCCACGAAACTCCACCGATTCAAGATCTATCTCTCGCCTCAAGAATGGCGAGAACACATCCTCCACATCCGTTGATTCCCAAGGCAAGCCTTCTAGGTCAGACTCGAGGAGAAGAAAAGGACCACCGCCTGCTCCTCAACTGGATTTGGTTTCAGCAAGGCAGCTATGTGCTATTACTGATGAGGCATTGAATGGTCTCACTATCGAGGAATTGAAGGAGCATGTTAAGAAGTTAGAAGAAATGCAAGGCACGGCGAAGGAGGTTCTTGATTATTGGACCAAGCAGACGGATGCGAAGCTAGGCGATAGGGAGGCTTTTGAGGGTGTGATTGAGAATTTGGTGAAGCATGCTAGGAAGGTGAGAAAGTAATACGTTAGTGAAGATATACCCATAATGAAAGACCCTTTCTCAGACAAACTTCAAATGCACCTGGTGTTCTATGAAGGTGTTCGGCATGTATCAAGACGTTCAATAATGTGTTTGGAGTCTGAACCTCATTGGTACATCATGGGCAGCATGTTGACTGTAATTATTTGTTTTGTAGCATGGACATAATTGACAATTGTTTTCAAGTGTCTCCAGATAGAGGTCTCAGGATCGAAAGATCCCGAACTGTTGGAGAACCTTTGGGTCAGCTATAGATTGACGGACCAGCCGCTAGAAAGACTTTAATCAACATGATGGTAGGTTTGCAGCAGCCACGTCAAGACTCTAGGTGGGAGCCTCCCTTCAAAGGAAAGAACAAACTTGGTCTTGGTGCACATGCTCTTCAATCTCAAACGTATCCAGAGATCAGTAGGAGTCACACAATATCTATAGAGACAAAGTAGTACGGCGATATTTAAGTAAATTTAAGGCTTAAGATTGGGCATAACTAGAGAGCACATTTGGTGGTGAAATTGAGGAGTCATAATACATTACGGCCAGCGAAGCAATAGGCGGCGGGAATTCTCTAGAGTGCACTGTACATATCACAACACAATGTAGTGTACGACAGGTTCCAGACTCAAAACACATAGTATTGTACAGGATATCTTTACAGTAGTTAACCACCACTCAAACAAGTATACCTACAACAACCAACCTAGGACCAAAACAAAACTCCCACTACCCATTTTCAAATGCGGCATGCTGAAGAAGGAAGAAGAAAACGGAAACTAGACTACACCAAACACTTTCACACACCAGCACCACCCCCATCTAACCATCCGACGTCGAACGCCGAAAATCCCACCTTATGCCACACAAACGGAATTCCTACCTCCGATAACGATTCCTTCAGAAATCAAGGTACCATCAGCAGCACGTTGTTCCCATCTCTACTGAACTTGATCTGCTTCGATCTCGACGGCATTCGCCCGATCGGTGTCGGAAACTGGTGGAGGTGGAGGAACGAGTTCGGAAGGATCAAGTGGTTTAGGAGCAAGAGACTTACTAGAACGATCGATTGAAAGATACTCACGCTGCAGGTATCGAGCAATTTTGGCCAACGACTTCCTACGCTCTTTTTCACGCCCCTTTTGACGCTCCTCCAAAAGAGCTCTCAACTCGCTGTTCTTCATTCGAGCCGCTGCCAACCTATAAGGCAAGATCAGATGGGCCACGGAAAGACCTGGGTTGCTGGGGTAGCCTCGACCAAGATTGGCATCAACAATTGCTCGGGTTTTGGACGTCCCTTCCCCACTCGGACATCGGTGAAATAGTAGCTTGTCTGGGGTGCTTTCTGCGCATGTGGTCGTCGATGGAGTGATTGTAGTCGACACCGAAGTTGCGTAGGAATTATTCGAGGCCTAGGTCCTTCTTTTAGCTTGGATTTTCGCGGTGCGGTATTCGTCAGAAGACCAAGAAGGCCCTCCGTCGCCTCTGAGGCACACGTAGGGTACGTCGTCGCCCGACTCGAGTTCGTGCAAAGATTCAGCAGAAGCACCCTGGTCACCATTCCTACAATAACTTGTTAGCAAATTCCTGGTGAATAAGTGGCCAAGCGAGGAGAAAAGGGAACGGTATATATACTTATGAAGAGAGAAAAATACGGATTGACCCCAGGCCCAGGTTCAGATGGCGCTTCATGGGATATGCAAACATCGAAAGCTAGCTACTGAGTACATTAAGTCGCGTCTGGAGGTCAGGTTACATTAAGGTCAGGGACAGCAAAGCACGGAGTCACCCAGATGCCCAAACGCTGAATGCACATGTCAACTGGAGAATGCAGATTGAAGTTCAGGAGGTACATTGCTAGCTAAGAAGCTCGCACACGCAGCAGCAAGCCTCTCTGTTCTGTGAAAAAGGAGAGTCTAAACTTTTTGTGAAGGAGCTTTTTGAAAACAACGTAACTGCAACGTGAAAAGGAAAGTCAGATAGGTGTGCTCTAGAAGAAGCAGCCAGCAGTCGAGCCCTCGAGAAGCCAAGCCATCGAAAAACCCTCGTAACCAGTGATCAACCCCAAATGCTGACGGACAGACCGAACAGCTCAACACCATAGAAGGAAGCCATGCAAAAGTGCCCGCGCACCCACACCCCATCCCTGCCCACAGATCGACCGACGCCCGATGCAAGAGGCAGAAGCTATGTGACCAGCCAGAGGAGAGTACATGTAAAGGAAAAGAAAACGCAGCGCATGTTAGACCCTTCGTGGACGCATAACAAGGAGACATCTAATGCACTTTTTGTACATGGGCATCATGGAAAATGCAGATCCCCACCCATCCGATACTTTTGAAGTAACGCTAAGAGGAGAAAAGTTATCCAGGCATTGGACGTGTAGAAGATAAGCCATTAAAGGGCAAGTTCAAGTGCAGAAAGACGCCATGATCGCTATATCAAACTCCTTTTGCGAGACACGGAAAATGCATGCTTACTGCCAGAGGGTTAGGAATGCTATGATGAATGAGGGTATCTACTTACTTGTAGCTGAGGCTGGAATTGTCCATAGCCTGGGTGGGCTGGGGGCATTCCCATAGATGAGTATTGTGGTGGGGGTGGGGCTGGTCGGTAGGGGGTGCCAGCTGGTCCAGAGTTGTTTTGAGAACGGCCCCAGGAGAGACGAACACGGGAGTTGCCGATAGGGTAACCTTGCATTTGGTTGATAGCCATCTCAGCAGCATGACGTTGGACGAATTGGACGAAGCCACAGCCCTTTCCGGGTGGGATCTTGACATAGGTAATTTCACCGAAGCCTTGGAAGAAGGAGCGGAGTTCATCCTCAGTGACGTAACCAGAGAGACCACCGACGAAGACAGTAGTGTTGTTGGGGTCGGTGAATTGGTTCATGGGTTGGGGAGCACCATAGTAGCCTGAAGCTGAAACATGAGTACAAACGAACAGCTAGGCGAGGGGAACGTTGGAGAAGGCAAAACTTACCGAGTGGAGGAGGCGCACCCATACCATACATACCAGGAGCTGCCATTTGTTGACCACCCATTCCACCTTGCATAGGCATACCAGCGGGACCACCACCACCAGACTTGTTCTTGGGAGTGGCAGTCGAGATTCTCATGGGTCGGTTACCGCAGTAGACGCCTTGCATCTCAGTGAGTGCTCGTTGTTGATCTTGTTCATCTGCAAATCGAACGAATCCGTAGCCTCGTGACATTCCGGAAATAGGATCGGTCATAATCTTGGCGGACTTGCATGAGGGGAATCGAGCTTGGAAGAGTGAGACCAAGACGTATTCATTAACCTCTGGACCAAGATCGCCAACGAAGATGGAGAATTCAGGGCCACGATCATCGCTGTGTAGTATTAGCTTCTGTTGTATGAGACGCAATGAGCATAGGAGTGGAGGAATATGAACCGAGATTCTGACCGTCTGTCGGCAAGACCACCACCCGAGGCCCAGTTGAGCTTGAAAGGGCGAGAAGTGTTTGGGATCATTGAGCCGTTGAGAGAAAGAGCCTTGGCGGCAGCAGCAGGAGAAGAGAAATCGATGAAACAGTATCCAGCATTGCTAATGAATGTTAGTTGAGGAGTATTGTGTGTGATGTTGGTTGATGTGCTTACCCTGAGAATTTATCACGGATCATCTTTACATTGACTGATTCGCCCATGCCAAACCAAACAGATCGAATAAAGTTCTCATCAATCCACGGCTCGAGCTCGCCCATCCTGAAGATTATGATTAGCAAAACGTACCGTTGAAAGCGACGTAAATATTGAGCGTGATGTTGTGTGTGGGTGTAGATTGGAGCACATTGCTGCGCTGCGCCGAAATCGCGCGCAGGCGCATAGCGGAACGCCAGAAACGCATACGTGCAAAAGATGCTCTCAAAGCTGATGACGACAGAAGATGATGCTCCTGATCGCAAGATACAAGAGGGTGTAGGCATGGATGAGGGGATAGGGGAGTAGAGTAGATTTACCAGAGAGTGGTCTTCGCATCACCGCTGACACTTCCACCGGCGCCCTCAACTCCACCTTGTTGCGCAAAGGGAGCTGGAGAGCCGCCCTCTTGACCAGGCTGTTGTTGCATCTGTTGTTGGGGGGGAGCCATGCCTTGAGGAGGACCTTGCTGTTGCTGCATACCGTTGCCGTTGTTCTCTTGGAACTGGCCTTGTTGATTGGGATCGTACTGGAAAGACATCTTGCCGCGCAGAGACTGTAAATGAATTTACAGAAGTCTATGTATGAGTGTGAAGGTGGAAGGTTGAAGGTTGAAGTAAAATCGCAGAAGGTGCGGAGTTGAAAGAAGTTTGTAGGTAACAAAGTTCGAGATTGAGGACGAAAATATGTGGTGACCTAAATACCCATTCACCGGTTAGCGAAGCTCTCGAGTCATTTTATTTGGCACTAGTTAGGAAGTGGGTGAGTATTGGCAGACCCTCGTAAAAACGGCCTTAGGCCGACGATCAGAATCGGAAGGAGACCTTGACAAACGTGGCAAGAGACAGCAGCTCACAAAGGCGAAGTACTTAAGAAGCTGACAGGTAGAACTGTAAAGACAAACGCAGTGGATGAATCAAATCTTGTGGCTGCTGCGCAAGCCTTTGCTCCGAAACTGTCACTTGGAATGGCAGCTGTAGGCTTCGAGGCTCAACCCAAGGTATCAGAACAACAAACAAGCTCTGCAACGGAAGGTGAATGGGTCAGACGGACGTGATGACTGTTCGTGACTCTTTTACTCGCCAGTGTAAGAGGTAATAGTAGTCTCAAGTAACATCTGGCTCAAATGCAAGGCGGGCTCAAATACTAGCGGATTACAAGCAAAGGCAGATGGATGATCACAATCAATAATAACACGTAGAGTATATCATTTATTTACGTGATCAGCAGCTGTCGGAGGCTTTACGGATCTTATACCCATCAGAGAAAGTTTGAATAACCTCTAGGAGATGGGCTACATCAACGAAGCAGCAGTCAGCGCAGCAAACACGTATGCCAAGCAAGCAAAGACTGGCGACGCTTCAAGACAATGCAGACCAAGCTCAAGCAATGCACAATGAACTGCAATTGTCGTAAGACATGCAAGACAGGCAAAGCGGAAGCAATGGCGTACAAGGCGGTCTCGAACAGCCAGCTCATAAACGCCGCCTCCAGAGACAAGCTCAGAGGACTGCGACGCATATTTCCAAGACACGCAGACGTGCGGATACGAGAGCTGTGTTCGAATTCAGACGTGGTGCGGTTCTGCCAGTTTCCGTTTTGGTGGTGTTGGGATGGAATCTCCCTCGTCGATGCCTGCTGCTTAAACGCAACTAAACCGACTTCAGAGAACACCAATCCAACGCAACTACAACAGGCTTCGCAAAACTCAACACAAACATGCCAGCCAGTACAGACCAACTACAGAAGGGAACTCCTCGTCCCGCCGACTTCTCAGCCACAAGAATTCGACCTTTCAGCTAAATTCTGGCAAACTTCACGAAAGTCGCACGTTCTGATGAATGCAAGAGTTACAGCCAAAACTACACTCTTCTCTAGCACAAGGTTGGGGAGCAAAATTGAGCACAGTTCTACGTGCAATTCTACCCTTTCCTCCAAGAAGCAATCACTATTTTACTAATATGCTACAGGATACTGGATCGGGCCTGCTCAGCCACCATTACTACAATTCTACGAACCGAATTTTGAAGACAGCAAACAGAATTTGGCAATATATATAAACACGAGAAGAATCAACAACAACAGCAACAACAACAACAAGCAAGAGCATATGAAGGTTTGCAGATCTTCAAGACTGCTTGATTGTGTCTGTATAGGCGATTCCACGCCAGACGACATCACTGAGGAGTCCTTTCTGCCCTTGGAAGAACGGCTCTTTGGAGGACAGGTAGTCCAGAGACTTCTAGAATACGAGTTCTGAGGCTAACAGTCTTGTAAAACAGATTCCTATTATCTATCCTTACGGAGGCATTCGCAAAACAGGGTCCGACCAGCTCAGTAGGCATAATTTGTATTGCTCCGAGTACAGGAGCCGAGCCTTCTTCTCTATATATACAATAGCCTTTCCATGTGGCCCGGGCATCAAAATCAAAAATGCGAATCAAAAAGAGGCATTGTCCATTTAGTCTCGCCTTGCGAAACCCCTGGCTCGAGCGGTCATAAGTCCTTCGCCAAGTACACCGAACCTCAGGCAAATATAGAGGACTTCTACATCTCCAACAGTACATTCTACGGGTCATAAGAACAGACTTCGTCTTTACCGAGAAGCCGACTCGAGATATTAAGTTCCCCGTAGTCGAAACGTTCGGAGGCATCGGATTGGTCCAATGCCATTCATTTCTAGACTCTGCAACTTTGGTAGAGGCAAGAATATCTTACTCCACAAGATAGTACTATGTCATACATCCAGACTTGGTCAAGAAACTGCAGCTATGCAACAATCCCCCAAGCTCTGGTGCTATAGAAAATCTGGAATCCTTTCGTCTGCGGTGCATCTGCAGTAGCTCGAGGAAAGGCCAGCAGGGAGGAAAGCAAACAAAACAAGGTGTTCCAGAGCGCCTATTCTCCTCCCCGCTCCATCAAGAGGGTCTGCCAGCCGTATATCGAGGATCAGGGGTGATTGGGCTCACCTCAAATTATTCCCGGACCAGCTCGAAGAAGATATCCAACCCAACCTTCGTAAAGTTCGTTATTTGCGGCGGAAAGCAGTCCCAAAACAAGACCGTGAGGAAAGTCGACTTCGAAAAGTATGGCAATGCTTGCGCCTGCAGATAATTCGAGAGCGAAAGGGCGTCAAAGATGGTGAGATTCGCTGGAAGGGATCGCTGAGGATGACTCCAAAACTGCAAGCAACGCCACAATTGTCAGTCAATGGTTTCCAAAAAGCTTGACACGGTAGAGACGATGGGTAATAGAGTATAGATGGGCTGTTTGACTCTGCTGCTGCACTTTGCGCCGAGCTTTGCCAGCACCAGCAAACGCAACGAAGGCTAGCGACCTGCTCCAAAGCGATGCGCCAGCATCAACAGCACACCTGTCTTCGGTATGCAGGCTTCCGTGGGCGTGCGACAATGCTTTCGATGCTTGCTGGGCCCTAGACGAGCGACAATAGCTGTGGCAAAGGCAGGGGATGGTGGATGAGGGGTTGTGTTGAGATTGAGCCTCCATCGCGTCTAGGCGCAAGATCTTGCAAAGGATCTACTACTTACAGGTTGACCAGGTGGAAAGGCAGCAAATTCGAAAACACCGGCGATACGAAAGGACACGAAGGACCGAGATATCGACAGGAAACAATTGACGCAAACAGACGGCGGGGACAAATTCGATAGGTTCGAGAGATGATGATGGGTGGGAGAAGAGGAGAGGAGGTGTAATGGGTGAGTGAGTGGTGGTGGGCAAGGAGGGGACAGAGCTACCCTAAAGTCTAATGATGGTGTAGTGCAAACTTCGCTGGTCCGGTTTGCACGCGCAAGGCTAAGGCTAGGCTTGTAAACTTGCCATATGATTAGGCGGATGGTTGTTTCTCGTCTCGTTCGTTTCGTCCGTCCCATAAGCACATCAGGGTCATCAGGGTCACTTGTTACAGCCAGGCACAGGCAGTCACGGCTACAGCATGTTCAGTTCGCTGGTCAGAGCAGAGGGCAGCCGGCGGCCAGCGTTTCTCGAACTCCGTCCCCGTCAAGGTTCACCAACTCAGTTCAGCTTGGTAGGATCCGTTCTTTTCGTTTCCTGTTTAAACTCGAAGGGGCCCAGCATGGCGCGAATGCGCTAGTTAGTGGACCAGTGGAGGCTTTAAAATGCCTCGTAAGGGACCTGGGCACGCCTATACTGTAACCACCAGTACTGGGGCATTTGCCCTGGCCCCTGGGTCGGTGATGTGGATGTGGTAGGCTGGGTCATGTTGAGGGTCCTTCCCAATCCTGCGCGGTGCGGTTCCTCGGATCTCTGGATGTGCGCTTTCTTTCCAGCACAAGCGGGACAGCGAGGAGAATTAAGGGAGGGGAACAGAGGGCTGAGGACGGAAACGGAAGCACAGAATGGATGATCTACACCAAGCCCATGATCCCTGACATTTTTTCTGATCGAATTGCGCTGTCAGCCAACCTGGCAGGAAGAAATGGCAGCAGGATGACCAGGGCCAGCGATGTTGCATATTCGTGTTACGGGCTGCCGTAGAAGCCGGCCGTGGGCCATGGGGCTTACCTATTAGACGAGAGTCAAATGAAGCATCATTGTTTACGGACGAGTATTCGGCTTTTTACCAGCAAAAAGGGGAGTAGAACAAGCCAAAGGGCTTGAGGTGTGGTATATTTAACGTTGGAGATGCTGCGGAGATTCACTTGACCTCATCACCCTCAAAATCTTCCCCGCCATGACGATGAAAGACATCATTACCGTATTTCTTCATTCAAAGCTTCAATTTGCCATACGGCTCTGCCATGGTGACCGTATCAGTGGATAAATAGATTGAGTTACTTGAGAGTATTTCTAGTAATCCCTGAGATATGTTATAAACGGACTGTCAAAGCCTCAGAAGCTTGAGGACAGCAGCTCATTTTGTAAGATTGAACTCGGATCGTGCCTTGCATACAAAATGGCAGGCGCACAGTGCACATGCAGCAAGATCTGAATGCAGCAAGTGGCACATGCACCAGATGAACATGGAGATTCGTTTCCAGTATGAGTATTTGCTTCTTCAAGCCCTTTCGTCTTTTCTTCCTCTTCCGAGTATTGGCGCTTTAAAGGCGGACCAAAGTCCTTTATCGGACGTCATGAGGGACGGAGCATCTAAAATGAGTGAAACAACGTTTGAGAACAATCCTTTCGGGGCACGATTCATAAGCCACACCACCAATGATGAGGGTAATATATTACCAAGGTGTGGCCCGTGACCGACGCAAAGTCCTGCCATTGTCTGTGAACTCGAGGGACTTTGAGGCCATCACGATCCTTGACCTCCTGAGATACGAAGAGATCACAGTACCGAATAATTGTTTCAACCGCTCTCGTGCATGCAGCATCTCGAAGATCTGAAAAGTATATTGCTCCACTAAACATCGGCTATCCAACCTTACTCTCACACTCGCAGCTTCCCTGTCAGCAAGCTTTTCGCAACTCTTAATGGATGCTTGCAGAGCCCTATAAAACCCTTCAACCATGCCAACAGAGTTCGGTTATAAGCATTACTCATCTTGTCATTTCATCGGCAGTTCACGCCGAGCTTCAGCGTGGTGGTCCCAACATCTCTTGGTTCATCGACTGGCAAGGAGGTACTTTCGTAAAATGTACGAAGACCTCAAATTCCAGACGGCGCAAGCTGCACTTCTGCACGCCGTACTCCAAAATACGGCCCAGATCAAAGATGGCCACGATTGACGCAACCCGTGCGTCTGCACGTAATGTTTCCAGCCTCTCATTCGCCAACGAAATCCAACAAAACTGCACTCGGATATCTCGAAAGATGAGATCGACCATTCAGCTGTAACGACACGACTCGCATCTTGGTGATATGGTGCCACCAACTCTCCCGCTGCAGGACTCAAGGCTTGATACTGGTCGAGTACATATACACAAGAGGTCGCATCGTCAATTACAATGGAGTGATAGGATGAGAGCTGCAGGCCAGCAAGGGACCAACCAGCTTCGAGCTCACCGACTACCCAGGACCGGCATCAAGCATCAAGCATCAAGCAGATATCCCCAATAAAACCTGCTGGCTGGGTACACGCATTTTTGACAGCTCATCGAAGGTCACTGGTTTTCAGATTTGCTCCCTTGTGCCTTCCAGCCCAGCTTACTAGATCAACCAGCTACCAATATCAATTCCCAAATGATACAACAACAGACCAACCAATCACCAAAACATCCACACCACGGCCTCAATGATGTCCCTCAAGTCACTCTCACATACATACCTCAACCCCATCCCTTATCAAAAAAACCCTTCACCCCTTCATTCCCAAGAATTTGACCAGTCACATCATCCCGTTCCTCGCAAGCTTACCCAACCTGACGTTACACAAGCAAATAAATTAACTCCAGATCTGGTGATCCCTGAAATGATCGACCGCCGTCGTGACATTGGTCATGTCTGTGTGGCTAGAAACGTACCGCTTCTATTTCTTTATCCGGTGAAGCTTGAGTGTTGTCTATATGAAGCTTTGGTCTCCCCATGTGAAAGTTGTGATACCTCAAGAAGCAAGTTCTCAGCCTCATCTTCTTGCTTTGATCACAGATGGGCATCGGCATCTTGCATGAGCCCACAAAGCCACATCAAATATTCCGGAGGAAGCTCCGAAGTGCATGGAGATTCGTTTAGATATGATGGATCCGGGGAGGGCCAAAGGTATGATGAACATGCAGCTGGAGGCGTCAAAAAGCGGCACCGGCTTTGAAGAAAGCGACGAACGAAGTGAACCGGGAAAGAGATTGTTCAGGATTCGGAGGGTCTTTAGGGCAGAGCATAATGAGGGTTCACCTCATCATTATAGTATCATCCTTTTGAAAGTTGAAATGTCGTTCGAGCCAGTGTCCCTCACTTCTTGATACTGTGATGTTGTCGCTTTTTCAGTACCTATCGAGCTCGAGGTCAAAAAGAGCCTTCAGATCTTCTTAGCTCTGATAAATAATGCCTCGACACATCTCAATCAACCCAAGTACGTCCAACTTTAGCATATGAGCTCAGATTAATGCCTGAATTCTTGTCGCCTATTTCAAGCCACTCAACAATGTCCCAATGTCCACACTCAAGTCCAACATTTGAATCCCATGAAGATCTCAATCCTCAGATCCCCATCGCAAATCCAACCCGATGTCAGTCCTTGACCTGAATGCGACGCAGAATCTAACGGGAGACCTATTCTTCCTCATTACCTCCAAATCCGACGACTGACTAACCAAGTTCACAATTTTCGCACTCACCAATGCAGGACCATCAAGACTCATGTCCTTACCCAAACCAAACAACCACCCACTCTCCGAAGCGAATCTCCAACTTCCTTTCCTCGCTTCACGTATTCCAAGCTCGGCCACGGCTCCTCCTTCGTCTAGAAGACGAGATCCTTTTTCTACCTGCGAAGCCGAACTATCTGTTGGTAACGAAGATGGCCTTATTGAGGTTGCTACTCGCTAGAAATTGCCAATTTACCAAGATGAGAACACTTGCCGCAAGCCGTTCTATCAAGTCCCACCTCTCAAACTCAAGCAAACAGATACGCAGAACCTATGAAGTAAGAAACAAGAACGAGAAGTGCACCACTCAGCCCGAGGGAAGGATCTGGAACCAGCTGCTACTTGGATTCGTAAGACGGTGGGTGTTCGATGCTTGGAACACTTGGAATCAACGGCTTCGAAAGTCCGGCGACTGCAGGACATTCACTGTGAACCACTTGAGGTCCGCCACAGCAATTCCGACTTGAGAAGAAAGGGTCCTTTCGACAGGATCGACTCTTTCGATGTTATTGCTGGCTTGTTGAACAACATGCAATGGCATCGAGCAGCTGCAACTATTGTATCTCTTCCAAAGGCGCTGACTTCTGCCATTGGACTTAACCTGGGCTGATGCCAGTACAGAACGTGATGCAACATTGCAAAGACAAAGCCGAGGGAGAGCTAATGCAAACTAATGGGAGTATGAACAGCAGTGAAAATGGAACGAAGGCCTCCCTTGTCCACAATTGAAGCAAACCCACCTACTCCCTTGATATCCACTCTTCTGCCCATCACCCCTCTGCCTAGGGAAGCCTTGCCCTCCTGGTCCACGATCGTTGCGATCGGCACATCCGGCTCCATTGAAAATGTTGGCAAGGGTTTCAATTCCCTCTGAGAAGGTTTCTTGCTGTGCCGCAAGCATCTTGAGAAGCTCACGATCCTTTGCATCAAATTGCATTGTGACTTCCTTCTCTTTTCCAGAAGAAGGCTGACGACTTGTACCCGTTGCCTCGTAGCTCCCAGCGTGAACTTAACTATGTCCTTAAAGTTTGCTGCGTTCATAGCGGAATACATACCGATCGTCGCTCAGGCACTACTATCATTAGACAGCCCATCGATGAAAGCGTCCCTGACCTCGTCGTCTTCTGCAGACCTAGAATTCTTCCGGGTTTTCTGGCCAGCTCAATATATCCAGATAGAGAACTCTCGTGTTGCTTTAAGTCGATCAACTCCTCCCGCGGTCTTCTTGTCGATCTTTGATACCAGATCAGCAACTCAACGTGCTATTCAAAGTCACTTTGACATTGACGAAAGTATCACAGCAAGCAAAGCAAGATCAAGAGACAGTTTTCAAGAGAACTCGTAAGGCTCATGACCTCATGTCAATGTATTCAGCATCCTACCGATAGCGTATCCTCATGCACAAGCAATCTCGTCCCGGCCCCTTCTACAGATCTACCACCTCCACCCTGTCCCGCCCCGCCCCAGCAAGCAATCTTCCTCCACCAAAGCGGGAATATATGAGAAGAGCAACCCTCAAATCCCGCAAGCCATGATGGGAGAAAAACACAAGAAACTAGTACTAATATCGCTCCTCGGATGCAATGAAACAGGAAACAGCAAAAAAAGCAATGAAACGACCAAATAAACACAACCCAGACCGATATTCCATCCATCGCAAAGAGGCAATGCTGTTTCCCGGTGCATATTTTGCCATAAATCCCTCCTCCCAACTCCATTTCCAGAGAAACGCCATGCCGTTTGCGAATGAAAATTCAAGTCAAAGTCATGAATGAATGTACAAGATTCGAAGGGGAGAATGTCTCGGGACTCGCGATGGTGGTATCTAATGTGAGAGTTCAAAATTGCATGCAGTGCATTGCACTGTAGCGTAGAGAAGAGCAATTTGAGTCCGAGTCAAGTGTTTAGCTACTATGTGCGCGCATGAGAAGCTGTTCAAGCTTAGCATGGACATCATCGAAGGGTTTTTGGGGGACGCACTCTTGCAAGAGGATCCTCCTGATCGGCCGTTACTATCGCAGGACTCTCTAGGCTTCCATGGCTGATTGGGCCTGTCGTTGTCAACGCACGAGGCTCAATTGGTGGACGAAGCATGGAGCCGCCAGTATTTGCCGCAGGGCTAGCGGTTCCATTTGGAGCAGCACCGGTAGCTGCCTTGGGTGATTCATCTTTTGGAGAAGTGCGAATGTCTCGACCCTTCTCCAAGAGCGCACCGCCGAGGGTAGCGCACTTGAGAATAGTTTGGATGAGGTGATTCTGCTTCAGCGGCTTCGATAGATACTCATCCATTTGAGCTTGAATACATCTCTCCCTATCACCAAGCATAGCGTGAGCCGTAAGAGCGATGATTGGGGTTCGCTGAGTTCCTAGGCTTCGCTCGTACTCTCGAATCTTGGCGGTAGCTTCAAATCCTCCCATGATTGGCATTTGTACGTCCATGAGGATGACATCGTATCTCTTCTCCTTAATGGCATCAAGAGCCTCCTGTCCATTACCGACAACGGTGACAACGTGGTGATATTTTTCCAAGATCTTGACGGCCAAACGTTGGTTGACAATGTTGTCTTCAGCGAGCAGGATGTCGAAAGATTTGGTGTTGTCTGCTAACGATGGCGCAGCTCGGTTCTCCAAAGCTGGGATCATTCCATTGCCAAGATCGATGGTCAAGCATGGTGTGGTCATGTACGAGGTGATACCGAGATCAAGAGCGGACTTCAGACTGACATGGACGACTGGAGCCAGCAGTACAATTGGAATATACTTGAACTCATCGATGGATCGCATTCGTCGAGCCGTCTCGATCGAATCAACGATGATAACATCGTACGTAGAAGCAATCTTCGAGGTGCCTCCAGTCAAGTTGATATTCTTCTCAGAATCGACAACGACAGGCATGAGCCCAATTTGTCGAAGCATCGCAACGATCTCCTTGCCGTGGCCAGTCTGGCCCTTGTCGATGAAGAGCACATCGTGGGCTTGGTATGGCTTGAGTTGCTTCTCAATGAAGCCGATATCAGAGGTGGCGAGACGAACCGTGCAAGTGAAGAAGAATGTGCTGCCCTTGCCGTATTGACTCTTAACCCAGACATCTCCGCGCATCAGATTGACCAATCTCTTGGAAATGGACAGACCAAGACCAGTACCACCAAACTTTCTGGTCATGGAGCCATCAGCTTGTTGGAAGGTATCGAAGATTAGATCAAGCTTGTCTGCCTGGATACCAATACCCGTATCGGACACAGAAAACTCAATGGCGTACTCGTTGGGAGCGCATTGGTCTTGTTCAGCCTTACGGATAGTCAAAGACACCTCGCCATGTTCGGTAAACTTGATAGCATTACCGACCAGATTGAGGATAACTTGTCGGAGACGGAATGAATCTCCAACAACGTGATCAGGAACAGAACTGTCAACACGGTACGTCAGATCCAGGAACTTCTCGTTCGCCTTCACTGCTAGTGTCTTGAGAGCGTTGAAGACAGTCCCACGCAGGGTGTATGGAATTTCTTCCATAACCATACGGTTGGCTTCAATCTTCGACAAATCGAGAATATCATCGATAATTGTCAGCAGACTGTTTGCCAAGTTGTGGACAATATTGAGCATCTCACGCTGGTATTGCGTAAGATCCGTGTCGAGAGTAAGCTGGGTCATGCCGATGATTCCATTCTGCCTAACGAATTAGCCCTATAAAAAGTCATCTAGTGGGAGAGAACTCCGGAGCTGAGGGCTGTCTCAGGAGCCGGCATGCAAACGAAGTGTCTCAGCTCCCGAGACAGCTCCAAGCTCTGAGCTCCCACAGACAAAGACAGCAACTCCATATGGAAATAAGCTTACCATGGGGGTTCGGATTTCGTGGGACATGTTCGCTAGGAATTCGGACTTCGTCCTATTTGCGAACTCGGCGGCTTCCCTAGCAGCAGTATTTCGTTGAATGGAATCTCTCAGGTTGAACACCATTTGGTTGATCTTTCGCTTGAGCTCATCCATTTCTCCAGATGCCTCAACCGTAATCAGCTTGGTGAAGTCACCATCGGTTGCCGCATTGGTGATATCGCCAAATGCGCGCACTTGAGCCGTCAAATTCATGGCCATAGTGTTTACATCTAAAAAGGGGTTAGCCGAACGCAAATAAATTACTATCAAGCGACAGGATGTTGGATTTGCTGCTTACCAGTCGTAATCTCCTTCCATCTTCCACCGATGCCCGCAACATCGGCTTGACCACCCATCTTGCCGTCGACGCCCACATCTTTGGCGACACGCTGAACTTCGTTGGAGAAGATACTCAATCTGTCGACCATGTTGTTGATTGTCTCCTTTAAGACTAAAATCTCTCCTGCGGCTTCAACCTCAATCTTCTGGCTCATATCACCATTCGCAATAGCCTGGGTGACAGTGGATATTCCTCTGACTTGGGAAGTCAAATTGCTTGCCATGGTGTTCACGTTCTCCGTGAGATCTTTCCATTTTCCTTCAACATTGTCCACCTGAGCCTGACCGCCAAGTGTGCCGTCTGTTCCGACCTCTCGAGCGACTTTGCTGACTTCGAAGGCAAATGTTCCAAGGCGGTCAACCATGGTGTTGATGGTATCCTTCAAAGACGCGATTTCACCCTGTACCTCTACTCCAATTTTCTTTGTCAAATCGCCCTTCGCCACAGCAGTTGTAACCTTTGCAATCTCGCGCACTTGTGTGGTCAAGTTCATGGCCATACCGTTGACGTTCTCGGTCAGGTCTCGCCATGTTCCTTCAACATCATGAACAGTAGCCTGGCCGCCAAGTTTACCCTCTGTGCCGACCTCCCTGGCAATCTTCGTGACTTCGCGGGCAAATTGCTGAAGCTGGTCCACCATGGAGTTGATGGTTTCCTTAAGTTGCATAATTTCACCCTTGCACTCTGCTTTTACTTTCTGGGTGAGGTCTCCCTTTGCGACAGCGGTAGTCACCATTGCAATATCTCGGACCTGTGTAGTGAGGTTGTTGGCCATCGCATTGACATTGACAGTCAAAGTATTCCACATGCCCTTAACTCCTTCAATTTCTGCTTGTCCGCCAAGGATACCCTCAGTACCGACATCTCTCGCTACACGGGTGACCTCAGCAGCGAAAGTTCGAAGCTGATCCACCATGGTATTGATGGTCTGCTGAAGTTGTAGAATTTCTCCTTGAGCAGGTCTCTCGATCTTTTGGGTAAGGTCTCCATGGGCGACAGCTGTCGTAACGGAGGCAATTTCTCGGACTTGATCTGTAAGATTTTGTGCCATGACATTGACTTTAAATAAGTTAGCGATTGGCGACTGAACATCCCATTCACCGCCGATTGGGGCAAGATATGCTAGAAGCGCAAGTTTTTCAAAGGGGTAATATATAGCGGAAATAGCATACCATTGTCTGTCAACTCCTTCCAGGTACCATCAACGCCAGATATCTGAGCTTGACCACCAAGAATACCTTCAGTTCCGACTTCTCTAGCGACTCTAGAGACTTCGCTGGAGAATATCTGTAATTGGTCCATCATAGTGTTGATAACCTATTTTTGTGTTAGTAGAGAAGTTTCAAGAGGGTAAAGCGATGCTTACTCTCTTAAAAGTAGTAATTTCAGGGTCCATCTCTACAGAGTGGATCTGAACCTTCTTGCTCAAGTCTCCACGAGCCACTGCAGTGATAATCTCTCCAATTTCTCGCAGTGCCTTCTGGAAAGCCTCATTGGCTTGTTGATGTTTCTTAAGCTCACGCTCGAGAGTTGCAACACGCTTCGCCTCAAACTGGTTTATGAGATGCTGTTGATGTTGTGCCTGTTCCTCCATTTTGGCTTCGATAGCAGATTGCTTCAGCTTCCCATTCTTGATCTGCTCCGCCTGGTCAACTATCTCCTGTTGTAACGTTTCGATGAGTTCATCGTTGCTGAGTTTTGGGATTTTTTGTTGACGTTCGCCAGTTGAAGAATCTCGGGGAGGAAGTGAGGACGAGTATCCATGGTTCCTGATGGCTCCATTCTTCGATGAGGATCGGCTTTGATTGCCAGTGAGGACATCCGCGAATGCTGAAGGGGCACCAGTCTCATTAGGAGTGTCAGGAAGGTTGTGATTGCTGATTGTGCTTGCTTTTGCTTCCAGATTTTGTACTCTTGCAACCAATGCTGCGATTTCGTTCTCGAGCGCGAGTTTGGCTGGCGTATCCGCGCCTGGAAGTTTGATGCCCTGGCTACCTTGAGCAGCTGGGTGAGGGATATTGGCAGTCACTCCAAGACACTGCAGGACTGCAGTCGCAGCCGCTAGTGTTGAGTCTTGGGCCATTGTGATTATGTGTGCAGCTAGGCTGCTGGGTATCTAGGTCGAAGGAGCGCCTAATAAGAAGGCATGAAGTTCGTGTATGTGATCTCGTGGGAGTGGTTAAGAGGATGGCGAATTAACGACTATATTCGTAATGTCAGAGGGTTTTATGCGTCCGCGGTCGCCAGTGCAGATCTGTGATCGCGGGACAAGAACGAGAGACAAGATGAGTATGTAAAGCAAAACGAACCTCGACGAGCCTCCAAAGGAACCTTTGGCCGTCTAACCTCGGGGGTTCTGTGGGAGAAGGATATCGAGACGAGGATCGTGAAGCTTTCTCGCGAGGTTCTCCACAGTGCCGACTTCCCGGCAGAAGGAAGGCACGTTGCACAGGGGAAGGCGCCTTCTGCAATGCTGTCTTAGGCAAGAAAAGGGAGTAGGGAGTGTACGCCAACAGCCTCTGGTTGTCTCTAAGCTGATGGCCTGAAAATATGGGGTTGCTGATGAGTTGAAGGACGAGTCGCGGAGGCTGCGTGAACAACTCCTCTCTTCGATTGACCGGGCTTAGGATACGATAGCAGCTTTACGATAAATGGTTTAACTCAGAATTTAGGAGCAAAAAAGCCGTCGAATAAGTGGAGAGTGCTTTACTGGCGGTCGACGGGCGCTCAGGGACTCCCAACATGGCTAGTGCAGCTGCAGACAAGGGGGAGTTCAAGTCTGTGTCCTACCTTCGCAGGGCTTCGGAGTAACGCCCATCTCAACCTCGAAATTTGATAGGGATCACAAAGAAGGGATCGTGCTGCTGTCCAATGGCGCAGCCTGTTATGCTGCAAGGCGGGAAGCAGTCAGGTGTTAGGAAATAAGAAACGATGACGACGGGGCGTTTCCTACACCAGGGGTGAGACGCCCACGAAGATAACGCCTATCTTATTCGGTCAACCAAAGCTCATGATCCGTGGGCAGCGCTGACTGGTTCAAACCACCCTCCCAGAAGCAAGTGGACGATTCTTGAGCGAGTTCACATCGAGATGATGCCCCTCTTAGTTAATTAGTTGAAATTTTTATTTTTTCTGAAATTGATCTTGAGAATTACATGTAGATAGGCAAGGATGGCTGTCACCGCTGCTTCATCTTCCCCAGATATGCCGGTCTCAATCTCCCTGAAGCAGACCAACTCCCACAAAGTGTACAAAGATCATCAACAGGGTCAAACCTGAAACACATCAGATAGGCGAATCAGCAGATCCCGTTCAGAGAACGAAGTGCGGTCTTCTTCAAAATTGGATGCTGATCATACCCCTTGTACCGTCTGTTTGTTCGGGCGCATCACGGCAGCGGCAGCGATATAAGAGATCAGCAGCCCCCTTTTTTCAAGCCTGGCATAGCCCCCTTTCTACTCCAGATTCTTTGAACCCGTATGATGTCAAAATTTGAGATAACTGTACAGTACCTGTCACCGTTTCAGATCTCATCTTGTGCGCCTCTTTGCGATGTCGTTTGTTGCAAGCAGGAACCACCTGTCAAACGCTCATGTACCCAGGGTCCAACGACTGGCTAAGAGTCAGTGGTCGTAAGCCACCGCCTATTTCTGTGGGACTTCTACAGAAAAGTCGGAAAATCCTATGAAAGTCTGGTAACTGGTTTGCCGTTGATACATAAAAAGTGGAAACTAAACTTCACAAATCTTTGGGATTCGTCAAACTGCTGGACTCGGAAGCCGGGTGCCAAGCAATGTGGATGTGGATGCTTGAGATGGAGATGCAACGCGCCGTTTATGAGGAAGGAAACGAGCTGACTAGAAGAGCAGTTTTCAGCGAGCCTTGCCCGAGTCGTTCTTTACTGCACTGCCGAATGGCAAGATGTATGGGTTGAGCTGAATTCTGTCACAAAGGGAGTGGGTACAACAATATCAGCTCTATGTGAGCCGACCTTGAATTGATCAATGCCGAGGCGATCTTGCTCAATGACTCGAGGCTGTGTCGAGACACTTTTCAAGCGATTCAGTAGAGAGCAATTTTTCATCATTGAATGTAGGAATGGACATCGTATATAGTCGCTGAATGAAGTATATAGTCACGATGCATTCATGTCTCCCTGGGCGAATATATTCATATTCGAGAATATATAGTAATCCATCCCACTACTCTAACAGAACATTCATTAGTCATGAGCAATATGGTATCTCTTCCAACGCCGCCAATCAACGCATCAAAACTCACTGTATGCTGCATACGCCTCTGGAACACCTTCGCAATGCATATCAAAACGCACGGAATCAACGTCTTGGGAGGTTATTCCGACCAAATTGTGGGCCACCCGCAGCGAGACTTTGCCTCACGATCATCTCAGCTGCGGCGGCAGCAGCAAGTCTCTCTTTCTGCCGACTCCTGTCTCTCAAATAATTCGCAGCCTCTGGTCGCATCCTCAGGATTCTCAGAATCATGTCGTCACTTGGGTCCGCTTGTGCTTCCTTCCTCTTCTCCTCCTTTGCTTTCTTCATTGTCCCAAGGTTTCGGCTCATCATGATACTTTTCGTTCTTCGCATCGATGTGGCACCCATCAATCCACCAAAGGAGGCTCCCAGACTAGGTGGTGCAGAAAGGCGATTACGCTGTTGATTCGCCCGCTGTGCCGATGCGCTGGCCATGCGCTCTGAGGTGCGAATGAGGTTGTCGGTCGTATCGAAATAGAAAAAGTTTAGAGAAGCTAATTCGTGATACTTGGGTGACTTCAAGACATCGGCAGGCACACCCATGGCTTCCCCAGTTTCATCGTCTCGGGCATGGAAGAAGTCGAAGAGAAGCTCCAGCCACTTGAATACGATGTCCATCTCCTGCTGAGTAAGTGGACGTTGGCTGGAAGGTTTGTCCGATAGGGGTGGAACTAAAAGGCCTTCCAAAGCTAGGAGAACTTCTTTCCACAGTCTCGTCATGACCATAACCATGGAAGCATCCGTCAAGGTTTGCTTCATAATGGCAAAGTTTTCGTCGAAGTAAGTGAAGAGTGGCTTCAGAGCATGCTCGATGTCGGCTTGAGTGAGTGCCGGTGCGATCGATTGCCTACTCTTCCAAAGACTTGTCACTGTGGAAGTCAAGCCTCCTCTGGAAAGCAGATGCTTCAGTGCCTCGTGCGATAGAGAAGCATTGATATATTGGGATAGCTACCAACAAGATTAGCACCAATTCTCATTCCATGATGATCATGAAGTATACCTTGTCAGTGATCTTTCGGATCATATCTCTTTCCGTTCTCTTCAATAGACGGAAAGCTTTTCCGAAGTAGAACTGAATATCATCTCTCTCCCCCTCCATGCTCACGCGTAGAAGCAGCCTTCCTTGAGTGTCGAGGTTCAACCAGTACTCCCGTGGCATGTAGTCGCTGAAATGAGCCGGGTCTAGTTTCAGTGATGTTCTGCCGACGTAATCATGATCTCCGAAGGTATCCCAATCCCAAATAGTTGCAATGATGTTCAACGCCCCTTGAACCGTAATATCGACCGACTCGTCCCACCGTGGATTGAGATTTCTCATCACAACTCTCGTCTTGGCCAGACGTTTTTGATACTCATCACCCAGGACAACGTATGGATCACTGGTGCCATTCGGATCGCAGGCCTTGAGCTCCTCGGCTTCCACAATTTTAATTGTGAAAACATACTTCGAAGGCCGTTTCTGTTTGTCTTTGGGAGGTGCATTCTTTGCTAAAACATCGGCGCATGCGTCGACATTCATGGTTTTCTCGAGCACATCCAGCTGTTGCACCGCATACTCGATGTTGTTAAGTTTGACAAAAGACTATACCAGATCATTAGCGCTTTCATAAAAGCAGAGCGAAGACGCATACCTCTGGATAAAATTGGAAAGGCTCAATCTTCTCCTTGTTGTTCCAAGCATCCTTGGCAAGTTGCATCCACTTCTCTTGTTTAGTCTGTGAGGCTGCCGCCTCTTGTGCGGGAGATAGTCTGTCCATCTCTTTGCCGAACCTCTGCTCCATGATCTCACAATAACGTGCTACACCGGTGCCAAAAGACTTCGACAACGCAGTCATGAACTTTGCGTATTGGACATCGTCATCCCATTCCAGCTGAAAGATCTGATCTGCAGTCTGGTTGAACAATCGGAATACGTCGATGATGGACACACTATGACGCTCATCATCTGTAGCTGGCTGTTCTGGATGCTCTGATCTGACTTGAAACTGGTCCTGCTTGATGGCTTGGTCAACAAGCTCTACCATCTTCGAGTCAGATACACGAATCCAGCGCCATACAAAATCAGCAAGAAGACCCTCGATATGGAACGCGAAAGGCCGGTCCGGAAGAGCAGCATGATGGATACGACGAATCTCAACCAATTCTCTGTAGAGGTCAAAGCCATCCTGCAGATCAACTTCGGAGTTCTTTGTCTGGGCTACATGAAGGATTCGCTGAATAAGATCACCGGCATCATTCTCAAAGCTAGGAAACATCGTCTCGACCAGAATAGTAAGTGGGTTGACTCCCATGATATCGGGGTTCTTCCGATACCTCTTTTGGATTCTTTCGCAGAGCTTCACAACCGACTTTCCAAGCTGAACAACGTGATAGAATTGCCACTCTTCCTGATTCTGGGGCACTTCAGCCTCGAGATACCCTCGATAGACTGCAGCAGCCTTGGCTTGAAGGCCTTCAGCAAGCTGGGCTTGGTAGGTCTCAAGCTCACCGGGACTGACAGAAAACGAAGGGTCGCTCTGAATATGGGTCTCTAACACCATTAGAACCGGGCCAGGAGAAGGCGGCTTTTGGTCATAACAGTGTTGAAGCAGATCATACAGATCGCGGAGAAGTCCCTCGTGGAGGTTGGAAAGGACTTGGCGATAAAGGGCGAAGTCTTGGATAGTCCAATGGCTTTGGTCAATTGACGAGAGACTGGTCGTGTGGGAATGTGCACTTGATCGTTTGGTCTCCGGGGGTGGGTTTTTGACGAACTCAAATGCAGCATCGAGTTCCTCGAGGCCCATATCTTGGTCCAAGAACCGTTGAGCGGCTACATCCAAGAACAGCACCAATCTGGAAAACCGAGGGATTCTCCAGCGGACGCAAATCTCAGTGAGCAGTTCAATAGAATCCTTCAACACAGGGGGGGAGCCACCTGATCCCTCCGTAGACTGAGGAGCATGCAATTGATCAAAGATCATGGCATGGGTCAGGATTGACCGGTAGTAAGCCCGAGGTTCTGATGGAATAAATGTATACGTGGACTCCTCCAAAAACACTCGACTCGGCTGATCATCCTCCAAAGATAGCGCACTCATATCCACAGGCTGATCGAATGCATAGGAAGTCTGTTGGTCAATTGGACTGGAAATTGTTCTTGCGAGGTCTGAATACGCCTGATCCTCGCTGGGTGAAGACGAGCCAACTGGAGGAAGTGGTTTGTTTGACCCGGATACGGATTTCACTAGCTCTGGCCTGGCTTGCAGGATTTCAGACATCATCTGTGACAAATCTGGACCTTCTGCCTTCTTCCATGCTTGGTACGCTTCTTCGATGTCGAAATCCTCGCTTCGGAGTGTTCGTTTTGTACCTGCATTGAGGCAATGTTGGTAGGCTTTTAAATCAGCAAGTGCAGCTTCCTCAGTCCAAGCCTTTTTATTCTTTTCAATATCGCTCTGGACTTGTGAGTTTGTGAGGCCGAAAACCCTAGCCACTGTTTGGACCATTTTCATGTCCTTCACATCTTGACTCAACGGAACCACGACCTCGATAGTGCTTCCTCCAGGTCCGTCTGAGGAGTCAATATACAAGTCTTGGTCAAATGTCAGGAGTTTGCTCTCCAAAGTCGCTAGGCGGCTCATAAGCTCCGGCCGATCCTTGTCATTTCCATGGTCTTTCAGGGTTTGACTGATCAGTCGGACAAAAAGAGCAACATGACGATCAACAAGCTGCTTCCAGGAATCGTCGTCTGGGCCCGCGCCCTTCTGCAACGAAGCGGTTGCTTTCGAATAGAATATCAAGACCAAATCCTCGACTCGCCGTTCTTTGTCCATTCGTTTTCGAAACCCTGGGTCCGTGAAAGCTGTGAAAGCTTCAGCAAACGTCCTCTTCACTGCCTTGTCATTGTATCCGGGCAACTTTTCCGATCCTATTATGACATTCTGCATCCTTTTCTCGAGTGGCGACATGAAGCCGTGAGGAAACTTGGCACTCTTTGTATCCTTGATCAGGGAGAATTCCTGCACCAGATCTCCAATCATAACTGTCTTTCTGGCCTTGGGCTGCTTCGGTGCCGGAACCCATTGTTTTCGTTTTGCCTTGGGCGACAATAAATGGTGAAGGTATGCGACTCTGAGAGCATATGTATATGCATCGGTATAACTAATCGACTTCGCTCGTGCTCGAGAGGGGTTTCGTGACAGTCGATCGTTATTCTGGAGGCTCCGACTGTTGAAGCGCCTGTTCGGCCGAGATTTAGCTGAGGCGGACGACATCGTGAGTCGAGTTTGGCAGGCTCCGTACGTTTGCGGAAGAGGAGCTCGTGTTGACTATAAATACTGGCGGATGGCGGGGTCTTTCCTCCTCGCAGTCAGGAGGCGGTAGGGAGCTTAACGAAGTACGATGTGTTCACTCGTATGTTGCTGCTCGTCTGCAAAATCTGCACGAGCAGCTGAATTTGAAGTTGCCCTCCTTTATGAGTATTGTATCACAGGGAAGGTCGTTGGTCCGCGATCGTCATTTTAAGACCCAGAGGTCTTAATAAATCTTGGATGATGAAGAGTGATCCAGCGAGGCGTAGCCGTAGCCTCTCTGCAGGGGTTCAGCGGGGCTAGTCGTCAGTGCTCGTCAAACTGGGCGTGGGACTTCTCTTCCGGAGCTCTGAATCCTTATGCTCCTGAAACTCAATGTCACAATCCATGAGAATCAAACAAATCGATGGGCCTCGCAGTGGAATGTTTCAAATAAGCGCTGTTCGAAGCCGCTCAGACTTCTTTGTTCAGGACGGCCATCGACAAATTACCGCCAGCGTCCCAGAAGAGGAACATTACTTTCCTTTTATTTGACCTCGATATCAAATACTGCAGTACCTTTATAACCTTGGCCCACAAGGATCCCTATCATAAAGTTGACCTCTCCATATAGAAAGGCAAGCATCCCTTACCAGCTGCACTTCCGCTTCCAAGGCCCAAAGTCCATGCAAACAAGTGCACCCTCGCAGGGACCCGGCGTTCGAAGATCGTGTTCCGAATGTTTGATCTGATCTGAAACTTTCACCTATTCAGCAGAAGAAGAGATATTGCCTTTTGTGAATATTTTGTTCTTGAATACTAAAAGTAATGAGGGCAAGGTTTTCTACCTGCTTGTTCTAATGAAGTGATTGAGCTGCCCAAAAAAGCCCACTTTGACGCAATACTTCGATGACGGTGAATGAGCTTTTAAACTAACACAATACCTAACAATCAGCTTGAAAGACCAGATTTGAGAGTAGACAGGTTTCCCAAAGTGTGTCAAAATTGGTGGAACATTCGAAGTTGATCCTTGTCACGTGTTGCGCTCGGGCCCACGCTAAGGTTGAGACGACCCCTGCTCCGTTGCTAGCAGACAGACATGAGGTCCTCATGAGTTCTACGGTCATCTCCAGATCTCCTGCAAAGCTCGTCCACCTCAGGAACCATCCAAGCCCATCCCGAAAGCCCCAAATCCGAAGGGACATTCTTTGGTAGTCTGCCTACCAAGCATGTGCCAGATCCGGATTGCGGAGGAGAGCACAAGCTTCGAAACGCAACTCATAGCAACTAGTCCTTCTCTAAGATCATGACGACCAGCCTTCCCAGTCCCGACCTTGCCTTCAGCGATACAGCTTCACAACCTGATGAGCACCAGGTCTCGATACCCAAGACTTCTGCAGCCTCTCAGTCAACTAGCGGCATGAAATCGACCGATCTTTCTGATGATTCTAACGGATACCAGATGGGTGTAGGTACTCCAGCTTCTGTGGCTTCTGAGCCCACGAAGAAGACTGGCATCGATCCAAGAACCAAAATGTCCCATCTTTTGAAGGACAAGGAGCAAGAATGGGCTGCTGTAGTGGAAAAGAAGGGGCCCCTGAGATTACTGGACCTTCCTATGGACGTACTCAAGGAGATTGTGAAAGAAGTAATATCCCGAAGCCCAGGGAGATTCTTAGCCATTGCTAACCATTTTTTGCTCCACAGGTCACTCATACAAATGATTTGACCGCACTAGCCCTCACTCATTCAGCCCTGCACAACCTCGCGATCCCTCATATCTACTCGCGCTTCGATATCGTGTGGCCCGACGCACATGCGACGACAGACCCGAGGACAGGCGTGGATGCGCTGACATATGGATTGGCGACATTGTGCATGGGAGATGTGTTCACAGATCACAGCCAAGGACAATATTTCACCTGCATGAATTGTGGCACACAAAATATTGCAGAATGCAATCATGGTCTCAAGTTCGGTTCTGGCGCTGGACAACGACGCCTCGGAAACCAATATCCACAGTTCACGCGAAAATTCTCTCTTGGCAATGGTCCTGCAGATTGGGTGCAAGAATACCTCATCACCAAAGAAAGTGGAAAGATGCTAGGAACACTCGTCGCCCTGGCTGTAGCTAGGATGGTGAACCTCGAAACCTTCGTGTGGGATATGCCTACCGGGGTGCTCCGCGACGTCTGGCTTGCTCTGTCATCTTTACAAAATAGACATGCAAATCAGGATTGTCGGTTGGAACGAGTTTGGGTTCGATGGCATGACAACTCGGAGGCAGCCAACCTTCCCGCAGGACAGGCTTCAAACTCGGGAGCCAGCACAACACCACAAATGCTAGCTGGCAGTACTATGACCTCAGTTGGGTGGACAATTCCTGCTGGAGGACTACCAGCGGTCCTTACTCAGCCACTATCCTATGCTCAGAGCCGCGTCGAGTATCCCACACTTAGCGTCTTGCCTCCGTTGCGAAGCCTCTCTGTGCTCGACATTGATGAACTGGATTATTTGGATGAAATGAGCGTCTTGATTGCGAAATCAAAGGATCGCCTTCGTGAGCTAAGGGTGGGTATATCTGCCAAAGCCGTTAATCGCGATTTTGCCTTAGCTTGGGACGGACCCGACCTTCACCAGGTTGATCATAAAGCTCAATGGCCAGGAGCAAGCACAATTAGTGAAAGAAGATTAGGAGGCGTCCTAGGGGTTCTCGTAGGCAGGATTTTTGACATCCGGAAGAAGCAAAAGCCTAGGGTTGAGAAGAAGGACAGGAATTCTTCTCTACCTGCGACAGCAATCGCCATACCAGGGCCTCAGCAGGAGCAGCCTCAGAACGCAATTTCGCTTGGAACTCAGAACAATGATGTCTTGCTCAATCACATACCAGAAGCCCTTGAGAACGCCTCACCAGAGGAGGACTGGGCAGGTAAAGACAGTGCAACACTGAGCGAGGCGGTCCTGTCATCCACTGGGTCACCCTTTCAGCTTGCTGTTGGACCTGCGCCTAATGATGCCAATGGCCTTGATCTCAATCCTCCTCATATGACTCCGTCTGGCGCCGAATTCGCACAGTCCGATGTGGATTCACTCACCGCATTGATCTCTGCACATGAGATTGGTACAGCGACTCACCATTTTGAAGAAACACAACCTGAGGTTATTGCAGAACCCCCCTTGAGGCGGTCCCAATCCCACAGCCAAAGACCTTCTCACTTTGCAGAGGCGCAATGCACCGATAGAGAACGTCTAGAGGGCAAATTGAGACTTCAGACATTAGAGCTCGAGAGAACTCCATTGTCCGTGGCTGTTCTGCAAAAGGCTTTCGACTGGTCGGTCCTCACCAATTTGACCATCCTTGATTGTGCCCAGCATGATAAACTTTGGATTATGCTTCGGCGACACTTCCAACCGACGCCACTTGGTGCTACCCACTCGGTGAAGCATGGGGCAAATATGCAGTACCATCTCAACCTCAGGAAGATTCATACTGATGCAGCCTCCCCAGCTTTGATTTCTTTCTTGAAAGAAACCTTGGCACCGAACACTCTTGAGACTCTCTTCTTGCAGGATCGAAAGCGGTCTAGTACTATTGCTGTAACTATTGTAAGTCAATTTCTGTCCACAAATCTCCTTTGCGTATACTGACTTTGTTGCTCATAGGACGCTATCTACCGTGGTCCGCTCAAGAGGCACCGTTTAAGTCTCAAGAGATTGATGTTGGATAGCTCAGACAGAATCCCTCGAGGACCGACAAGTGCTTCGGATAACGCCCGTTGGAGATCATGGATGCCTAACAGAGATGTTCTTAACTTTATCACAAGTGGACGTATGAGCAGTCTTCGAGAATTGAGTATTGCCATTGACTACAAAGACTGGGTATGTTACTCTTAAATTTTCTTTTGCAGCCCTACTTCCGAATGTGCATTTACTGATTCTCGACAGCATCATTTCCTCCAGCGCCTTCCTCAAGTTCCCCACCTGCGCTCCTTGAATATTCCATATATTGCCGATCATGCCACACCTGCGTACGACCCACGAGATCTCGCCATGCAAGTTGTCGATGTCATTGTCCTTCGGCCAGAGGTGGAATTGTGCTATATGGGCATTTCCCATAAATGCTTTGAGATTCTGGAGAACCGACCGCATGACGACAGTCATGGGGCGACGGAAACTCATTCGAGTGGGGCAAATGGAGGTGCAGGCGCTGTGACCGATGAAGAGGACGAAGACGAGGACGAGGATGGTAGTGACGACGATGAAGACGAAGAGGAGGAAGAAGATGACAACGGGACGGCCATTGGCGCTCCGGCAGGTATCGACCCAGACGAGACGGAGTCCGAACTCTCAGACCACGACGACTCTGACACCGATTCGTATGACGGATCCGAGGACGGTCGATCCAAGGTCAAACTTCGACTTCGGGAGATCCTCTTCTACGACGACAAGGTTGCCATATTCAAGGCACGCCATGGAAGGCTTTGAAACATGAAACTGATGTACCATTCTCCTCTTGATTACCGACAGTCGGCGTCGGGCAGGAGCACTTTGCTTACATATTCGTGGAGTTATTCGAGCGCATTTGGGAGCAAGGATCGAAAGCATTGCCATAACAAAAGGCACCAACCAGGAGCGGAGTCGGATTTGCAACAAGGAGTTCTTCAGGCGATATTTCTCCATCGTCGTGGCGATGGAAGGTAAGGCAGAAAATTCGAAATTTAGTTTAGCTGAGAATAAGATACCACACCTCACCCTTCTTCCCCTTTCATGCCAAAACGAGCCGCAGCTACACCAGGCCGCATCTATTTTCGATCAGGTCTGGTACTGTCCGTTCGTTTCTTTCTACCAATCTCAAACTGTCTTTTGCTGCGACTCATACGAGTACCTTCATTTTGCTCGATCAGATACTGGTGCCCTCATGTCAGCAGTCTTGACATAAAAGAGTTCGGGGGCCATTTTCGCAAAACTGTTTTGGCCCCTAACAAATCAGCTGTCTTTCTTTATATATATATGACCTGTACCAAGGTACGTCTTCTCGGGAGTCGTGTACGAGATGATGACCCTTCTCAGCAATCCGGATAAATCCGGTAGAAGTTTCTTAGATTAACGTACATCGAACTTTTTGAGATCTCAGTGCATGGAGTCATGAAACAACATGCGGTTATCCCAGAATGGAACAGGGAGTTTTTGTAATTTGAAGCTCAAGGGGGTCGAAAAAATTCGTTTTCAGCAGAAGTTCTGCTTTCCAATCAATCCAAACACTAACAGACCTAAATGTGTAGTTTGTATTTCCTTGTCTCCTGAAGCTCGGTGAGGCTCGGATAGCTTGATTCCAAATGCCCTCATACCCACCAGACAATTTCCAGTCTTCAGTCTCGACAGCTGATTGCCCGTTGCGAGACTCTCACGGGACATTGACATAAAAACCACACGGCCAGCCACCAGACAAACCTGATATTCAGAACGAACAATGTGATCAACCATTAGTCAGAGATCTTTCCACCTCGGATTGGTTGCAGCGTTTCCGACAGCGCGCTTCAGAGAGCCAGTCTGGCGGTTCAAGTTTATTTTAATCATGGCTCAGCACTCTGTTGGCATGCCTGTCTTTCTGCGTGAAAGCAAGCCCTCGGTCGATCAAACCGCAGCACAGGCTTACTTTACCGGGCTCCAGTCTCCACTTTTCCCTGGAGTACCTCTCTTGTTTGGTCGGATCCGATTGTGTGGAGAGTCTGGCAAATGCAAATGTTCCTTCCAACAGATCAAGCCACCACCACGCACAAGCACGATGTCCCGACCGCACCGGGACATCGACGCATGGGATGGGAGTGGAATGCAGACGGGTTGGGCTGGGCGTGAAGCGGATAGACAACTTTTCTGAAACGACCTTATTTTGGTGACACCAGAGATGGGAGGACCCGGAGAAGGAATATGAGGGCCCCGTAAGGAGATCCAGCCACAGTTGCGTTGATTGGTTGCTCATACCTGTGCCGTCGCATTGGGCAGGTGCGTGATATCGCGCTACAGACAACGTTACCCTCACCTCAGAACAACGTCGACACCTCACAACCTTATCCTTACATGTTTCTTGATTTGACATGGGCAGCATGCAGGAGCCAGGAGAAAGTTTCCTGGGGAAAGGGACGGGCGGGCTCGGAGAGCTTGCTTCTCAGAAGGATAAAAGCGCTTCAAGACTTCAGACTGATCTCATTTCGTTTGAATCTCCGGTCCAGATGCACGGCCTAACCTGCTTTCTGACACTCTTCCGTTGGAGAAGCTGGATTAGACTCTTTGGAGCTGCATCTAGCTGCATAGCGACGTACCGGCTGCCCAGGGGGGTTGATGGGCGAATAGGTGACTTGCTAGCTTCTCGGGGCCGAGCAACGTTTGTGAAAGCTCTTGTGGATCATCGTTGCTATCGGTGGGTTTATCGAGATAGCCTCCGCCATATGCGCCATTCGACAATTACTCATACCCGCCTTCTTAATGATCCTCCTCTATCTCCGTTTCTTAGGGCTTTTGTATCGGGTTGGTGCCTGAGTGCCTGTTCTTTATTTGGATCGTGGCTTGACTCTGGCTTCAAAGTGCCACCAGGTGCCGGCCTCCAGGTGACAGGCTGTGGAGATCGGCCACATAATTGGCCGGCGGATAGAGGAGAGGCACAAGAGGTACCCATGTTGGAGCTTGTTTTGCTTCTGGGGTTTCTGGTTTGATGAGGGGACCGACATCAGAGCTCAGCTTTATGGCGCTAGACATCCGGAGACCAGTTGAAGCTCCGAAAATGGCAGCTCCCGAAGGCAGGTCCCAGACAAAAAGAGCTTTTGTACTGTATCGACAGAAGTTGCCAGTTTCGAGCTCTTTTAGAGCTTGTGCAGCAGCTTCCCTTGCTTGACCCAGCAACATAAACGGCCAACCCCACGTACCGATCTTCTGCGTTGTTTCCACCTGGCTTCGGAGATGTGCTCGCCAAACTGAATCGCTGATGCCGATCAGATGCAGACAAGGCAACACAAGTAGAGTACGCGGGTGCCTGTGAAAGTTCGACGGACACGAGCACATGGAGATTTAAGCTGTACGGTGAGTGAGTGTGGTTACAGTCTAGGTACGCTGCGCTGCATGCACAGAGGTCTTGCAATTCAACGTCACGATAGTTCCGGGATGGCCCATATCACCACTCTCGACGATGGGACGACGTTTCCGTCCCTGGAGCGTGGATGCATACAATCTAACATAATTTGGGTCCATAATTTCAAGACGATCCTAGTTATGATCGTGGGACATGGGTCTTGAGACTTGGAAAGGCCCGTAGCACTTCAACTTTCGGAATCCGAGCCCTGTGCTCGTAGACCAGAACGAACTCAATCATCGATGCCACAGGCTAGCCGTTGATCTGCAATACCGTGCTCGAGGAGCAGGGAAGCGAGCGGGAAGAAGTCTAAGGTACATCGTTTTGGGTGCGGCTTACTGTCAATATTAAGTACCCCCATTCATGGAGCCAGGCTCTGCTCTGCCACACCACTCCCTGAGACCCTCTCTTCGATGTGCCTCTTCCTCTCGTGGTCCCGTCAAATCCGGACCTCATCACTCGACGATGCTGCAACTCACCTGGCCACCACGCTCTATTCATTATTAGACCCTGTCACTGGCGACGTGCACAACGTCCCACCATCTCCATCTCTACTAGTCTGTCTACCTCGGTGCGTCTATTGTAGCGCAACGGCCGTGATCGCGGATATAATTCTCCTTGCTCATTTCTCATGTTCTCGATCGTACACTTCCTGTGCAATAGGCCTACTGTGCAAGTATCTCAGTATCTTTCAAATAAGCTGCGTCGTATATAAAATGCCACAGTATCTGTTGGCTGGTGTGTGGCCCAGCAATGCGGCGTAGACCCGACAAAGCCTGGCTCGCACACTGGGAAGCCTTGCCGTCGCACTAAGGACATTTGACGTGCCAGATTTCCAGAGAGCGGGAGGGTCATTTTGGCGCGATTATTTCTGTTCTTCGAGGTGAGGGGACTCGGGAGCAGGGTTGTGAATCCTTTGGAACGTTCGCCAAGCGAAGTGTGATCTACCAATGGCGTTCAGAACGCCAACGCCTTCAAGTAGCATGAGCTAGGTACATTATAGCCTTGTTTCCCTTGGTCAAGTTGAGGCGGAGGGCCTTGAACCTTTATGCCTCTAAGAATCCGTCAAAACATCCAAAATAGGTTCTCTCCTCACCTGTTCTCAGATATTACTTCCCTGCTTCAACATCACCTCGTTGTTTTAAAACCACTCGAGATCCTCCATCGAAGTCGTTTGTCTATTTCGAGTAGCTCTCCTAAATAACCGTATGTGCCGCTGTCATCATCCACAGCCCCAGACTGAGCTTAGCCCTGATGGAGGGTTTCTATAATACACAGGACTCACGTCAGTGCAGATCAAGGTCGAATAGTCATCTATCGTCAACAGCCGCACAGTTCCAAGGATTAAACCTTCAGTCTTCATCATCAACCACCGAACCGGGTGGATCATCCTCCTCAGGCACTCATCCCACTTCGGACTTCCGCACCGCTACATCTCCTCCGAGTTACCTTGAAGCAGACCAACCTTCACCAAAGACTTTCATCTCAGCTCCAACACCTCAGCAACAGTTCACACCATTTCCTCTGTTTTCTGAAAGTGATTTGAGTGCAAACTGGAATTATCTTTCTTCGACAGAAGAACATTCCGGTCACCAAAGCTCGGCGCCTTTAGTTAGACTCGAACCAGCACAGCCAGTCGAGCATCAGTCATTCGGCGATCAAAGATCTATCCGTTCAAATTCCAACCCAGCAGCCATGAGGTAGAAAGCATCCTGCTCCGACCCATCTTCTCTCCTCAACTAACAATGCTCAGTACTCTCGGAATCCAGCAGTTCGATGATAGATTTGATGCCAGTATGCACGGTGGTCTTCGTCATACCTACACATGGCCTCGTAAGTTGCGCAACTTCCTCTCCGGTAGTCAGAGATACTGAGACTTCTAGAATTCGAGATGCATGAGCAGTTCATGCCACACAACCCGAGTCCCGGCCTGAGTCCAGGGCAACTAACACCAAATCTATACGATGAACCAAAGCTCATGCCCATGTATGCGAGGTCTCTTTCTTCCAGCCCACCTCGAGCCAGCCTTACCCCGGAGCAAAGGGAATTGAAGCGCCAGCGTGACCACGCAAGGAGGGACTCGAAGACGAGAGTGAGGAGGGAAAGATCTACGAGCAACACCAGCAATCCTTACCTTTCATCACAAGCTGGATCACCAGATCTTCTACCCAGAACTGTTCCGGAGTATCCAGGCGCACTTACTCCATCTCCTCTTCTATCACAAGACTCTCTACAAAACTCGCCAGCCTTAGGAAGCACTAACTTCTTAACACCTTATTCGCCTCCACTCAACAACAATCAAGCACCTTCAGAGATGTACGGACCGGTCTTTCCAATGTAAGTTTCGGCTGACTACCCCAAAAGAATGTTCCACTGACAGTTCCTCAAGGGGCCCAAATGACTTCACCTCATCTCCAGCATACGCAATGCCATTTTCCAACGCTGGAGAACAACCCAGTCTAGCATCTTACGTTGGGCGACCGCACTCTCTGTCTCTTTCTTCAGCTCCGGATCAGGCAGCACTCTACAGGACTCAGCAAGTCAGTCCGAAGGTGATCTCGTCAGAGACCGGCGATCACGTACGAGTGGTTCACAGCCGTCCTAAGCCACAATGCTGGGAACACGGCTGTAATGGACGCCAGTTTTCTACATTTAGCAACTTATTACGCCATCAACGAGAGAAGTCCGGTGCGGCTCAGAAGTCAAGCTGCCCGAACTGCGGGGCTGAATTTACGCGGACGACAGCGAGGAATGGCCACATGGCTCACGACAAATGCAAATCGAGGAGGAATTCATGAGCAGCAAGAGTAGAGTAAAAACAAGGATCATGCATTGGAAGGCGCAACATATTGGATGGGTTTACGGCGTCCGAATTAGAACATTCGTTTGGTTCAAAATGTTCGTCTCAGGTCTACATCAGACTGAGACCGTTTGTGGGAAACTTCTATACCCTTCTTTAGGATCAGGATCAGGTTCAGATCAGAATCATCTTCAATTCAAAAACAGTTTAACAACACATCACAGCTCACATCACATCACACAGCACAAGTGACACCTCGGAGCTGAATGCAGTTGACAGCATGGGTGGACAACAGAGTGCAAGTGAAAAGGCGGTGCAGAATAGAACTCCAACTCGGAGTCCAGAGACGCCAAATTGAGACATGGTCGCTCGAAAACAGGCCAACCTTGCACCAGCAACTCAGCGCGGCGGGTTGCAATTCGCGGGGAGTTTCTTGATCACCTCAGTACCAGATCAGTAAAACCAAATCGTGGTTACCCAAAATAGTAAACAATTGAGGTGACCTATGACAAGTTCAGCTTCTATTGACTGGAGCCCAAATGCGCAGTCGATATCATAAGGTTTACTTGACAGTTGACACTTGATACCGATAGTTGCTCCTGTTTGTTGGTGGCCGGCCACTTGACAACACAGCCCCTTTCGAAATAGCTCGGTTCTCTCGTACATTTTAACGTGCTCCTGGCAACCCACCAACCAGGCGAGAGCATCTTTGTGCGACCGTGGATTGGAGAGCCTTACAGCCGTGCCCGTTTAATGTCGCCTATGCATGTTTAGGTAAGGTAAGCAGAGTGGCGCCACAGCGAGATTGGATTTGCTGGGATACGCAGATCGTGTGTGGTTGTCTCTCCAGACCAGGGAGAGCTCTGGACATGGTCGAGCGACGAGGGTGCAACCATAATTCTCTCGCTGCCGGCAAGGGGAGTTGGGAACACACACATTTCATCAATCACAAAGTCAGTGCTGTGCCGTCGGGACGCTTCACGGTATCTGTCCCTGGCGTTTTCTGATCTCAGCCCCGACCGTTTCATGTTTTTGGTGGCGTACAGATGCGTCGAATCCCTGTCGATCCCCTCGCTGACCACTTTGTGCCGACCTCACCTGTGTGGTGAACTTCTTGTCTTTGGTATTTATGGAAATGCTCCGAACATGAGGCTGTGGTTGTCCATTCGGGTCGTCTCAGAGTCCGTTCAGCCTTGTGGAGTTCGGCCTGTACCCGTACTGTACGCCCAGCTTCTTCAGGTCGAAGGTTGAGAGGGCCAGCTCTGGCATGGGTCAGGCTGCTCTAGAATAGATTTCATTATTTCAGTAGCCCTAGTCGGTCCGCCGAACCGATGTGGAAAGTAGGCTCTGTGGAGAATGGACCATCGTCAGGGAGCCAAGAAGCCTCATTTGACTTTCTACTCCACAATCTACACTATTAGGTGGAGTTTAGGGATCATGCGTGCGAGTCCATCATGAAGTTTTTGTTTTGATATCGTGGTCTGGAATCATTCCGGAAGTCGTCGTCCGTCTTGAACAAGTTGAGCAGTGATCTGAGGCTGAACAAAAGCTCTGGAGACTACGCGGTGATCACCGAGCTCATGAGCTGTGGAACTCTGGAGATTATCTTCAACTCTACGGCAATACCAGCTACTTGGTCCTACCTTGCGGCTGAACCCTCAGAGCTTTGAAGAACGGCACGGTTCACGATGTGCAGAAGCTGCTAATCTCGAGTCAAGTCGGTGCTCTGCGGATGCTCCGATTACTACGTGTTGTGGGGTACAGTGGAAATTACTTTCTCAACGAGTTCCGATTTTCAATAGCTCGAATCTCAATCTCCCTCCTTTCAAATCTGTATCTCTACCTATTTGCACAAGCGAAATAGTGGGCATGGAACAGAGAACCCAGGTCCCCAACGGTCAAAACCGTCGAATGTTCGCCTTTCATTCATGTATGTTATAGGGGAAGCCTGCGATGTACGTACAAAGCCTGGTCAAATTCTGAAGACGGATGGGACAATTGCCACGAGGAGACGTCACTTCAAGAAACGTTGACAGCTGTTAGGACAACCAGCCGACGTCCAGCAATAGCACGTGAATATTCGAATGGTGAAACCCCACGAGCGAGACAAGGAATCGGTGTCGCCGTTGGGGCGTGCAATTTTTTACTGTAGATAACAACTTTAGGAAGAAACTCGATCCTTCAAGCTGCCCTGTGCTTCGGGGTTTTCCCAAACATGGTATTCCTCTAAGTCCTGATTCCTAAGCACGTGCTAACGGCAGCCAGGCAAATGAATTTTGAAGCAACATGGTTGTTGCCAACCTTGTTCGAACGTTTTCCAAAGCTTCCTGCTCTTCGGTGCAGGTTCTGCAGGAAGCGATGCACAAACACCGAAAACGGGATGTTGCCGGACGACTCCTCCCCTGCTAGGCAAAGTCCTACAGCAAGCCCTTGTTTCGAAATACCACCGGGTACCCAGGTCGCAGAGAAACATCAGGACCAAATTCCCTCTTTCGATCCCGTTACTACCTGTGCGTTCGATGCAGATACCGGATGGTATATGCAAGAAATGGAGATCATGGAAGGCTGGCTCCTACTTTTGTCCAACGAACCAAGGCAAGAGACCACACAATCGTCCATCGCTTTCTCAATCATCGATCAAGCCTTTGCCGCCCTTATATGAGTCTTCTCCTCCAGTATAGATGGGTTTAGGTGCACCAGTCCCTCCAGACTCCAGCAATTCCTCTTGACGTCTACTGCGTAGCAAGGTCACTGCGACTGACTCTGCCCTTCTGAGAAGTGCCATGAACTTGCTACAAACCTCATCAAATCTTCACTTTGGCATCCGCACATTGGAACAAGACTGGTTTACTTTTGTAGTGGGGGCTTCCATAGACATCGAGTCTTTTCGTTTGTTACTTACGAGTATTACTAACGTCGAAGACAGCAGAATATATCGAAGCCTGAACCATCTCGCCGAACTCGACTCGGAACAGCTCCATATTCAACAAAGACACAGTATGGCTTTCAAGCATCAAATTCAAGAGGTTGAAAACTTAGCAGTATGCTCTACGCCGACACTTAAGCCCCTAGTGACGAAAACCATCCCGCTCGCCTTTCCACGTTTCAGTCCAAGTGAGCGCTTTCGACGATTGACTCCGAAAGAGAACACCAGTAGAGCCGGCCGAACCTCCACTTCCCTGATAGATTATATGATAGGGGAAGACACAATCAACTCTGCACCAAAACACAACCTCAAGTCCTACGTCCTTCCGAGGCAAGAGCGACGCAACGGATTTCGAAAGGATAGCTTCGATACATGTTGGCAGTAGGGGACTTCACTTGCAAACAACCAAAACAGTGGCCCGGAGCGAATCAACATCAGGAATTGCTCAATATCCTTCTGTCACTTTTCTGTCATATATAGACCGGTGCATAAGACAAGCAAAAGGTTCTAGTCATCGCGGTCGTTGCGGTCGTTTCAATCTCCCAGTCTTCCCTGGACATCCTCGGCCCCTTTCTTTCGAGGAATCACTTGCCATGGTCAAAAACTTGACGCCAAAGACAATGCAGTACCCTATCCAGCTTGGCGTCCTTGATTGTCCTGTCAAAGCCGGGGAATTGAAACACTGGGGCGTTGTGCGTCGAGTACCTAGGGAAGTGAAGGAATTCATTCTAGATTCAGCAGCAACAGTAGCTCAGATGTGGAATAATGACAACCATAATGATATGCCTCATCAGAAATTTCTAATCATTTGTAATGCCGTTGACACAGGCAATTATTCATTCTGTAGCCCCAGTGAATACCCTTTGCAACCCCTTTTCTAGGCGAGTACGAGAAGCCTGAGGCTGCAAGACTAGTGAGCTACGCTATCCCCAATTCAGTCCCACTCAACGCGAGCCTTCGCGTTCTGGCGCGTTCCTCTCTATCCCTCTTTTCGCGCAGACACGAAATCCTTACACCACGACTCCAAGAACTCTTTCAACGCAGACTCAAATCCTCAAAATTTCTTTCTATCCCTCCTGTGTAACTTGACTTCATCCAAACCTTCAAGAGTAAGAGCCCATCGCCACCTGAAATTGCTCCATTAAGTGCAGAATGTTGATTGTGGGCACAGTGTTGGAAGCACGCCTCGAGCAAGCAGACTTGCTGAAGAAGGTGAGAATATTCTCTAGCCATACTCGTTGCAGATCAACTGACAATCATAGATCGTGGATGCCATCAAGGATCTCGTCCAAGATTGCAACTTCGACTGCAATGACTCTGGTGTCGCCCTCCAAGCCATGGACAATTCCCACGTCGCGCTCGTCTCCATGATGCTCAAGGCAGAGAGTTTCTCCCCATACCGATGCGATCGCAACGTCGCCCTCGGCCTCAACCTTACCTCCCTTACAAAAGTGCTCCGTGCCGCAGGCAACGAGGATATATTGACTCTCAAGGCAGAGGACGCACCGGATGTGCTCAACTTAGTCTTCGAGAGCAGCGAGAGTGACAGATTGAGTGAATATGACTTGAAGTTGATGGACATCGACCAAGAGCACTTGGGTATTCCTGACACCGAGTACGCTGCCACCATCAGCATGCCATCCACCGAGTTCCGAAGAATCTGTGTTGATCTTATGGCTTTGTCCGAGTCTGGTATGCATTCCTAAACTCTCCGCAGAGTCTGTACTAATCAAAATCAATCTACAGTTGCGATTGAGGCCTCCAAGGATGGTGTCAAGTTCTCCTGTGCTGGTGACATTGGCAACGGTGCTGTCACTCTGCGACCCCACAGCAACGTCGAGAAGCCCGAATTGAACGTCGAAATCGAGCTCACTGAACCTGTCTCCTTGACCTTCTCCCTCAAATACCTCGTCAACTTCTGCAAGGCTGCTGGTCTTTCCAAGTCTGTTAAGCTCTGCCTGTCCAACGAGGTTCCTCTCTTGGTTGAGTATCAATTGGCAGGAAGCAGTTATCTCAGATTCTACCTTGCTCCTAAGGTATGCCAGCTACAATTTTTTCTACATTCGTATGCATGCTAATGAATACTTCAGATCGGTGATGAGGAGTAAACGACATAATGAGGGCACAATTAATAAATGATGGTATGAGGTGTAAAGCATATTCCATGTGGCGTGAAGGTTGACTTTAAGGATATGGTGCTTGCTTTTAGTTACCTGCACTAGGGGCTATGAAGATTCCCGGATGCTTTGCCTGAGACTACGTCTCTATGACACGAAGAAATGCAGCATTGTCCAAAACTTCCATCGCACAAACCGCATGAGCCATTTCCGTTTCTGACTCTTTATCTCAAAGTGGCTAGCGCGGGGTAAAGGCTCGGTGAAGATCTACCCCACTTTGTGCATCTCACTCCGAGATAAGATTTCGTCCGAGGGATGCGACTCACGAAAATGCTCCTGTGACTCCTTCTCTCCCATTTCCTTTGTGCTTTGAACTCAAGTTTCGTTTTCTACTTCGATACCCCTCTGCGTACTCACTCCCACTCACTGCCATTATGTCAGACTTCCCTGTGCCCGAGACTCGCGTGCTAGCAGTCGCCAGTCATGTAGGACACCAACTGCAATTGCGAGGACCAGACTGACAATTTACTGAAGGTTGTCTACGGGTGAGTCTGCCACTCAACCAGCTCTCCCAGCCCACCTCTAAGATCTACGAAGATATGTCGGCAACACGATGGCAACGTTTGTCATGCAATCACTTGGCTGCGAAGTCGCGGCTCTCAACACCGTCCAATTCAGTACGTCCTCGCACCTCCCACTGGTGGTACAACCGAATCATATACTGATGGGATACACACAGGCAATCATTTAGGCTACGGCCAAGCAAAAGGCACGCGAGCCACCTCCCAAGAAATAACAGACCTCTACCAAGGCCTAAAAGACTCGTACCTCGACGACTTCCAAATGATGCTCTCAGGCTACCTTCCCGGAGCTGCCTCCGTCGAAGCCGTAGGAGCCATCGCCCGCGATCTCAAATACAAAGCTACAATGAAACCGGGCAGTTTCTTCTGGGTGCTGGATCCTGTTATGGGAGATAATGGGAAGCTGTATGTTGCGGAGGATGTTGTACCTGCGTATAAAGATCTGGTTAGAGATGCGGATCTGATTCTGCCGAATCAGTTTGAGGCGGAGTACGTGCTCTTCCTTGGTTCGAATGTTCGAGTGGAAGAGACTGATAAGAGGCAGGACATTGTCTGGAGTCAAGATTGTGGATATGGATACGTTGAAGCAGGCAATAACGATGCTGCACGAACAATACCGAATCCCACATATTATGATCACCTCGATCGCCTTCCCAACACCAGGCGCCACTCCTTCATTGTCTGTGGTGGGATCTACATTCACATCTGATGCAAAGCCACGAATATTCGGGATTAAGATACCAGCAATCGACTGCTTCTTCAGCGGAACGGGAGATATGTTCGCAGCATTAATGGTCGCACGGTTCCGGGAAGCAGTCACCAGCGCACCAGGTCTGATGGAGACAGCAGCATGGGTTAGCGATGACAGTGTACAGTCCATAGAATTACCGCTTGCGAAAGCAACAGAGAAGGTGCTAGCTAGTATGCACGAGGTCTTATCGAACACGAAAATCAAGAGAGATGAAGAGCTCGAGAAGTACAACAAGCAGGTTGGAGGAAGAGATGCTCTCAGTGACGAGAAGAAGCTGCGGTTGGTGAAGTCAAAGGCGGCGGAGGTTAGACTTGTGAGGAATTTAGGGGCGCTGAAACATCCTAACGTCAAGTTTAGAGCAGAGACGGTATAGATAGCATACACGAAGCGGCATTTGCATGGGCAACGAGGTAATGAAAATGGCGTTGAGAGCAGATACCATTGAAAGAAGAAACGAAAGCTTTCAGAACTTATGCCCTCCACATTGTCCCTCATCTCTTGGGACATTATATTATCTTACTTCTAGACTTCCCAAGTACATCGAGAACTTCACATTCGTGATTAAACATCTGGTGGGAACTAGACTCGTCTATGAAATTTGAGTACTTATGGCATCCCAGACCCATAGATCCTGGGACATCAAATTTGACCGCTACACTTCTTGCCATCCAAGAACCTTTGAGCGCTTATAACATCTCTGGGTACATCTGAAACTTGAGTGTGCTTTGATGGTGGTTGAGAAGTCAAGGAAACTTCCTTCGAACTTTTTTTTACTTCTCAATTTGATTGTTCTGCTCCTTTCTTCTCCACTTGCAGATTTTTATGAAGAGGTTGGAGAGGAAATGAGTTAGTATTCTTTTTCATTCCCTCATTATTCCCTTCCTATCCATAACTCCAAATCATCTATCCCATTCCTTCCCACCACCTTCACCTACACTATCCCATTGTCTATTCAGATCTCAATGAAATCGTCCACTGTGTGTCACGCAAACACTCCGCCACCCCTAACCAGTACTTCCAAAACCCCCAGCACCCCTAACACTCTCCTCCAACTCCTGCACCTCTTGGACTTCTGGCGTATAAATCCTCTCCAACACCAACTGCGCAACCCGATCCCCCTCCTTAACCTCAAAATCCTTCTCTCCATGATTAAACAGCAACACCTTAACTTGTCCTCTATAATCCGCGTCAATGACTCCTGCGCCTGTATCGATCATATGCTTGGATGCTAGGCCCGAGCGAGGAGCAATTCTCCCATCTGCAATCAATCATACATCAGCTAAAATTCCAATTGATTGAGAAGAGGGGGGTCAACGTACAAGTGCCGTCCGGAACCGCCATACTCAAATCCGTATCAACAAGCACTTTTCCCCTCGCAGGCACAACCGTATCCTTACTAGCATAGATATCATAACCAGCTGCGAATGCACTTCCTCTTGTTGGGAGTCGGGCTTTGTCGCTCAGCTTCTTGATTAGGAGAGGTGGTTGGAAAGAGACTTTCGTGACGGCTGGAGTTTCGGTGGCCATGGTGGTTGCGATTGAGGGTGTTGTTTCTAGGGAAGTAGGATTGGGTTTTTGTCGTTTGGGGAGAGGAGAGTGTGGTGGTGAGGTTGCGGACATTTCTTGCTTGGGTTGGAGGTGAGGGAAGGGATGACGGGGAAAGGTTGGTGTGGAAGACGCGTTTGGGTTGACGCGAAGCAACGCGGAACGCGATTCAGGGGTTACAGGGATCCTAGCCGACCTCAAAGGTCACGACGTATGAAATAGCTGCGCAGTCAAAATGGCCTCAAGAACCTCAAATGGTGGGTAGCATTCGTGTGTTTCAGTTGTGTATTCACAGTATTCGCAATGAAATTCTAGGACTTTGGTGATGGTTTTGAAATCAGGCCTCGTTAAAACCTCTCCCCTATTGAGGGACAGGACAAAAGAGTACCTACAAAAATTGATACATGCCCAACTTTACTCCAAGCTACGATCCGAGTTGATCACAAAATGAATTGTCCTTCTTACTCCCAACTTTCTCATCAGCTTCAACTTCCGCTGCCACCAGTTCACTCCTGCTCTCCGCCTTCCTCCGTCCATATTTCCCCCCTCCACTGTCGGATTCAGGTTTGAACATTGTCCTCCTCCCCCTTCTCCCACTTTCCACAATGCAGTCCGCTTCATCGTTATTTTCGGCGGTTGTCGCATGATTTTGATCTGTCGAGTTCCGAATTTCCGTCCTCAAACCCCCAAAATTTTCCTACCTTCAGTTGATCAGTTCTCCATTCCTGTTTCACCACCAGAATCTCACTCGTCGACCCTCTGAATTCCTGCTCTATGCTTTCCATCCTTCATCGGCCTCGTCGTTTCCGCTAAAGTCGCTGATGTCTCGTTGGATCCATATATTTGAAATTGTCCTTTAGTTAAGAGTGGAGAATCCGTTGCCGTGATGTGATGTGATGTGATGATGGTGATGTATTGCGTTTGTGTGTTTGATATTGGCCTCCCGGATATCCTCGCGATTGGGACGGCTGCCTCTCGTCCAGAACCTGCCTCCTTTTCTCGAACTTTCAAGGTTGATTCCTTAGGTGAAATTGCTCGTGATCGTTGGTGCCAGTATCCAAAACTTCTGAATTTTGACAGGATTCATGTGTCGGAGTCGTCCTTATCATGGCATATCGAGTGAAGATGTTAGCGTGGTATAGCGCTTGTGGCTCCATCGGTGTTGTTATTGGTGTCGTTCGTACCCTCGGTCGGTCCCTTCATATTTCCTTCCGTATCCGGTTCTTCCCAAATATTGACTTTTGAGTTTCGGTCCGTGCGTCATTGGTGTAGTTGCTTGGGACCGAGTCCATTTTGAGGTTCCGTGGAATATTCTCGTCCGTGTTTGGTAACTGGCCATTATGAGTCAGAGGGCTTAAAAACTTAGGGCATTGGAAGGTACGCACATCCGATTTTGATTTTGCCGTGCTGGCAAACGGTGCCGCTGTGAGGATGCCGATGGCTGAGTGCTTTCACTTGTCTTGGTCGACATCTTCGATATGCTCCGTAGTTGGGGGTGTATCCTTCGGTGTAATTCGCTGTCCATTTGATCGAGGGAGCGGCTTCTCTGTGGCCTTTTTGACCGCGATTTGTTCTTTGTACTCCAGATAGTCTTCGCCAACGATGAACTCCGTATTGCCCTGAGCACCGGTCGGAGTATTGAGTATTTCGTCGATCTCCAAGTGAGAGATCGAATATTTAGCTGAGGAGGTTATATAGAACTTGTCAGAGACACAGTTTTCAGGCCTGCGTTTCATTGAGTTCTTGAGGAAAGAAAGCTTATTGAGAAGACCCAAGATGTCGATGGGTATTTCCCTTGCCTCTCTCTCGACTGGTGTTGCCATTTTGAATAGAATTTGGTGACCAGTGATGCTCAAATGAAGTTTTGAGAGTATTGAGTTTGAAAATTATGGTAGAATAGTGGAGGTTTTCGAGCTTGAGTATGGTGGAGGTGTGTGTTGACTTTGATTTTGATGTGAAGGAGGAAGGGAATATTTGAATGAACAGAAGGGTGACGACTTTTAAAGGTGAAGAGGGAGCTAAAAAGAAAATAGAATAGATCGATCCAGGTTCCAATATCCATATGAGGTTGCGGCTCCCTACATCGTAGCTCCCGTAGCATGCCGTTCAGAATCTTGGATCCGAGGTCATCTTGACCAAAAGCCATTGACCATTCCAAATGCAAAGGATGATTAGGACCTTCAAATATGGGAATGAAGCATATTCTTCGGCCTCCACTGAGTATGCTTTACTCAAGGCTCCAGAAAGATGGAAATAGGAAAAATTGACGTTGGTAAGTAACATGCCTGGCTCGACACAGATGTGTTCATCCGCTTGGACGAACATCTCTGGAAGTACGCGGGTTATTGTAAAACAAAATGAAACGGGGCAAATATGGGCGATGGAAGCGTTCATAGACCCAACCAACCCCAATGATAGCAACATCCTATCAATCTATCTATCTATCTATCCAATATTCTACATGCCCCATACCTCACTCACCATGGCCACGACTTCATCTGCGTTCGTGATAGGAAATTCGTGACCTGCCTCAATGACCCTCCACTTTAGTTTCTCGGGGCCGATCGCAGCCTCAGCATCTTCGCGAAGCTCTTTTGCAATGATGACAGGATCCGTAGCACCGGCAATAATGAGGACACTGTCATTCCTCGCACCGAGCTTGCTCCAATTCTCCTGTTTCTCTTCGATGCTAGAATGCTTGATCGAGCTTACGAAGCTCTTGATGAATCCTTCATGGTTGTTGATCTGCCATTGTACCGCATCTGCGATCGTGACTTCGGGCTTCGATGCACTCAGTACTGCGCTTTCGAATTGAGGATCACGGTTTCCTTTCAACGCATCACCAGTTGTTGGATTGTTCGCGTCGCCGGTCTCCGTTTTCACCATTGGCCGATACTTCTTTCCCCCTCCCATTCGTTTTTTCACCAACCATTCCAACACACGCTCCGGGATCACTCCAGTGTATACTACCCTGCTTGACCAGCTGAAGTGGCAAGGTCTAACCAACCCCGCAGGCGCGAGAAGAACAACAGCCTTTACCATCTCTGGAAAACAGCTGGCAAAATCAGCAGCGATTCCACCTCCAAGTGAATATCCAACAAGGCTAAATCCACCTGGTGTCCATGGGAGTCGCGAAGAGGTGATAGCCAGTAGGATCTCCGTAGCATAGAGACGAGAATCGAGAGGAAGGTCGACCATATCGCTGTAACCACGTCCCCAGAGATCAAAGAGCATAACGCGGCATCCTTTCTCCACAAGGCCATGGGCTATGCCACTCAGGGAGATGCAAGGAGTGCTGATGCCGTGGATTAGGAGGACTTTTCTGCCGGTCTCCGGACCCCATTCATAGACTCGGATAGATCCGTACTGTTCCGGTCAGCAATTGGCTTTGTATTCCGATCCCCGTGGCTTACTGGGCTGACAACATCCCTGGCACCAGGAAAATGGTCTGGGCTGTATGGCAAAGCATCTTGACCCTCTTTAGAGATTCTTGGAAGTTGAGTGTATCTCGGACTTCTAATGACTTTCTTTGGTGGTGACTGAAATGCAATCTTTGCGAGACCAAGGATAGCTATCGTGGTGATCACCGAGGTGGTGACTGCCAGGCCGACATGGCGGGCAGGCTCTCCTAGAAGCCTTCCCAGTGTAGTTGACATAGCCAAGCAAAGCAATTTAGGTACGTCTTATGAAAATTCAAAAAGCAGACATGATGCTGTCAAGATAAGTAGATCGTATATACAAGGAACGATTTTAATGTACGAATGTAAAGACAGGGGTGGTTGTTTGTTGACTCCGCACACCGAGACCAACGAGGAAGAGAAGGGATGAAGAGTAATCAAAGAAGAATCAGCGGAAGATACATCGATCTCGGCTATCGCGGCTACAGCTTCATTCTGGGTCGATACCCGGGTCACGTGAAAGGGACCTCATCTCGCCGACTCAACGCCCCTTACTCTCTGTGAGCCTCGATGTTCCAGAACGATACACCGAAAAGACAAACTCTTATCCTATCAAGTTGAAGGCAGACAGGAGGCCCTGCTTGATAACCTGCAATGGCCTCAGAAGTTCACAGATCAGCTCGAGCCCCCCCCCCACACTT
>FJOG01000001.1:2460561-2528169 GCA_900073065.1 Phialocephala subalpina
TGTCAACGAGAGTTGCTGCTGATTTAGTACGTGTGCCCGTGGAATCTTCTATGCAATGATTGTGGACTCATTGTGAGGCTGGACGAAGGTGAGAATGCAAGCAAGCAGAATTTCCCTAATATGTTTCGAGGAGGGCTTGTCCGGATGCAACGCTGGAAGATAGGACATGGCTAGCCAATGCAGGAGACCAGAAATCCAAGAATCCAAGAATGACAGAATTCCATAAGCAGGCTTCGTCAAAAACTTGGAGATACGTACGTATCCATTATTGTGGAGCGAGGAGACTGCCGTGAGAGTACGAACACGAGCATACCTGACGTCCGAGTCACAGTCCGGCGACACTGCATCGATGATTCGACAAGGTTGTCGCAACGATTTCCTCGGATCTCTGCGCATTCTTCTGGACACGCTTCACTTTGGAGCCAGATGTCGACGCCAAGTACAATTCTACCGCTCTGGAACAGCCCCCATCTAATGAGATAAATGTTCTCGTACAGGAGACTGTGTCCATCTTTTCAAATTCTCGAGGCAATCGCGGACCAGTTCCTAGATTGTTGATGATGGTATTGGGAATTCTCATTTCAGCCTTAAGAAGACCCGAATCCCGCTCAGGGGGTCAAAATCCTCAACAACTTCGGATGTCCAGATGCGCGCTTGACAACAATAATATGTGACATACTATCACAACAATGAGTATATGTGATGCAAGACTCAAGAACCTACTCTAGCTTCATGATAATTTACTTTTGCTAGATACGTCGATGTCAAGTACCGGACTGAGGACTTCCGCGCCACTTTTGTGCTCGAGACTGAAACTCATAAGAGACTGTTAGGAGTAATGGGTAAAGAGCGCTGGAGCTATGTGTTACCAAGATTGAAGCAAAGCATTTAACAACTATATGCTGATATCGGATGAGCGATGAGATCGGTGCTACTTTGGAGCTACTTCGTACAATCTGTGATGATTGTCAAGAAGTAGGAAAGATAGTTCGTCTCAGAAATCACCAGAGGGATTGGCATGCGTCAAGAATGCATTATCCCTAAGTGAAGTACTCTTTTCGGAGAATTTCTATAACGAATGGGCTTGAATAACACTCGTGCAATATGGAACTGCTGTAAGTCTTGGGTTCGTCCGAAGTCCTGCAGCAGTGGCTGTAATTGGGTTTTAAATGTCCGTAAATTAATAACGTGACAACCATCTATTATTGCAAGCGTAACGTATGGGACAACAGGGCACAGGCAAGCTCTCAAACACTGTAGCAAGTACCGTTGAATGTATTGCACCTTCTGCACGACTCGAATCCCATTCCAGCAAAACCTGCTGCCGAGTGGAGGGTTGCACTCGCAACTTTCTCGCAGGCTCATATTGCGAGGCTCTAATATGGAACTTGGGACGAAAGATCAAAGGCTGCTGGTATTACCTATAATAGGCTGAGAGGCTCGTCTGAAGCCTGTATATTCGCTAAACTCTGGATTCGGTAACGAGCTTGAGACCTTGCTAATTATCAATATGTTGTCCCAGGAGTTGCTGGACTATTGAATAACTCTAAATTTAGAGCATTCTTCAGCAGATTTGGAATGCCTTCTTGCGATATGACCCCACGCTGACCTGATTGTCCGTGTCCTGCAGGGGCCGTTCAGGTGATCATGATTAAGATTGAGATGTCGATTCTCTCAATCTTATCTTCGATCTGGTCCTAAGAATAGTTTCAAAACACGACGCCTTGCATGAATATTTGTTATTCGATGTCGACAGCATTGGTTCAGCCGATGTCTCAGTTGCTGCACTGTGAATCGGCGGTGAAGATCATTGGACGAAAAACGGATTTTTCCCATTCTCCCCATTCTGTCCTAGCCTCACTTGGACATTTTGATATCTTGGGACCCTGCAGAATATGTGATTCGGCACGTCGGAATTCGGATCACAGGCAGGGAGGCTGGGAGGCAGGGAGGCAGACGAGAAGTCCATTTTCAGACGTGGTATCCGGACCGAGGCACTACCAGTGGATAATACGAGTGTAAGAGAGCACAATAATTTCCGAACCTTCTCGTCAACTCTCAATTCTGAATAATCATGCGTCTGAATGCTTTGGCCGACTAGCCGTGGATAGGAAAAATAAAATATCAAACTGCGATCATCAGATGAAATCTACAAGAGATTTCGCAATGTCCCTCCTGTGCCTGGAGGAGATCTACCCGCACTTGTTCAGGATCTGCATTTAACCAACGTGCTGACTTTTCCGATCTCTCGTGGTAGTCTAGGATTGATGTTGAGCTTCAGTCTTAGAAATGCTCACCATTTTGGATGACCTTCTCCACTTGGGCATGATCGTCCTGCTCAGCTCACAACTGGACAGAGGGCCACTCGCTGCCTTTAACCTTTCCACCACACCACCACACCACCGCCTGGTGCCCGGACCTGTCAAAAGTGGTCCCCGACTTGCAAGCTTTGCCTCTCCTCTGCTTGAATTCGGTCGATCATCTGTGGATGAGTGAAGAGGCTGTCGGAGAATTACTCGGAGCGGTTCTTCTGGCTCACAATGGAAGCTATCAACCGCCGCGGTGGGATGGAAGAGGTACAGTACAATACGGGTGAAGGAGGGAGCACAGAGCCGCCACGTTTGAATGTTCTGTACAACGAAGGACAAGCTAGTTGGTAGGCGCGGAGGAGATGACCGCAAACTGCAATAATTGGAGGTTAACATGAAGAGTTTGATATATTGCTTGTGGCGTCGAGGTGCTCGCAGCATCAAGAAACTCTCGGCACCAAACTTCCGTGGTGATGCACTAAGTCGTGTTGGGAGACGGACTGCGGAGTAACAGGAAGGTTTTCCAGGGCAGCACGCCGTCGTTTGACCAAATCTCCTCAATGGCGGAAACTTGGTGCGTTGGGGCAGGTATGCGCACGTTATGGAGTCATGTGATTCGGAGACAGTTGATATGGGCTGGACGATTGGAACCGCTGCGAGAAGTTTCCTCATCTGCAACCAGCCGCTTGAGTTCTTCATCATAGACAGCCAAGGGCGTTTTCAGACTGCATGTCTGAGTCAAGATAAACGTCCCGTACGTCATCTGGCTTCGTACTGCAGGAACCACACTCAGAATCCCCTCCCCGCCTCCCTCTTCTTCTCGACAGCATTTCTTTCCTTCTTCGTGTGTGCTTGTCTAGACTCCTTCCTGTCTCTGTTGTGTTGAAGGGTGACCCCTTCTCGTGCTTCGACCTCTAGTCCTTGTGAGGTTTGTTCCCGGGCGCGTGGTCCACATGCGTCGGCGCTCCCGCAGTAGGTAAGCATGCATGCGCTCGGTCGGGTCTAAAATTATCCCCATCCTGGCCCCTCTTGCCTCACATCCTGGCTCAAGTTGGAAAATCTCGTGGGGCGTCCTGTAATCTCTCCCACAACGAGGTGGTGGTCTCGATGCATCGCAAATATTATCAACGCCGTGTACTCGGGCGATACAATTCTAGACGTCCCAGCTCGCAACGCCTGCATTATAACCTTTATTCGAGACTTTTATCCAGCAGGTCGAGACGACATTTGATGCCCTGGGTATCTAGCATCTGGCATGTGGGCAAGATCCATCATCCAAAATGCTGGGACCGCTTAACATTCCCCGAATAAGGCAGGACAGAACCAGACTATGGTATCAGAACCTCGCGACATGGAGATGCCAAGCCCCTCTTTCAAAATTCAGCAGACGTTGAGTGCCATGTTGCCACTGGAAAGAGACAATTCTTCTGCTTGGCCCCACAAGACCGATTGACGAGACTGTCCATGTATTCCGTCAGAGGGGTAATCCCGTGGTTCAAGGATAAACAAACTTGATCAAAGCAGCACACTTATTGGCCCAAAGCCCTTGCTCTGTCCCTGCTTTAGAACCCTCAAGGGCTGCACTTATTTATCCTTGAACCACAGTAGTTGCAAATTCTCCACCAAGCACCCTAACTTAAGCAAGTAACAAATTCGCAGATTCTGGAAACCTGATTGGACAATTTTCCCTGCAATTGAGGAAGTCTCTAGAAGTCTTGGCGCAGCTATTTCCCCGGGTGCTAAAGTACCAGCTCCTCTCCTCGTGGGGCACATCTTCACTTCCCAACAACCCGGTGAGTGATCAAACTCGCAAAGACTGATCGACAGCTCCCACGCAACGATCAAGGCTTGAAGACGTGGGGATCTATATGATCAACCCTAAGCGACGTCAATGCAGTAGAGGAAGCCGCTCCGTGTACCTTAATCTCCATCCCTCAGCTGGCTCTTCACTTGCTCCATCGAGTCAGCGGCGTCGTGATCGATTACCAGGAAAGTTAGCCGGATGTGCCTGACATAACAATATCAGTAATAATGCGAGGGAGAGCTCGCCCGGGTCGAGGGATGCTGCTATGAGCGAGGGGACAATCCATGCGCATAACCCTGGCAGTGTGAAAAATTTCGAGCGAAAGAAGAAATCATGACTGGAGAACTTCCAAGAAATCTTGCAGATTCGCAGAGCCTGCACCAGGATGCAAACGTAGTGTACGGTCGAGGTGGTTGTACAAAATTTTCCAGTCAGGCATAGCGCCAACCAGGATTCTTGAGTCGTTGAGCAGCGCCCTGGTCTGGCTGCGGCGTGTGGAGACGACCATTCCAAGACCAGTGCTGCCACTGGTCTCTTTGGAGCCACAGCTCCTCCACTGCTTGCTCCCCTCGCCGGCCGCCGCTTTCGATCTGCTTGTGCTGGTCGCGATCATTTGCAGGGCCCCGTTGAATCTCATTGGATCGCTGGAATCCTGGGTCAATCGTCCGCTGTCATTCATCATTCGGGGAACCGAGTGAGCGAATCTGGGTTTCGCTAACTTTCCACTTAGCAGCTCCTAAACCCTCTGATTGTCCTGTGGCGCTGACTATCGAACGCCTATGACTGAACGAAACTCGCTGCAAACCGCCGAAATGCGAAGCTGACGATTGTTGGTCTCGCGCTTGGGAGCTGTCATACTGTCCGTTGGTGTCCCTCTGGATAGCCTGAGCCACTCGTAGCCTGTGTGTCCCTGTCTCAGGAGGCCCTTTGAGGCTGTTAGGAAGACCAGACGTCCAGGGCTCTGGCTGACATTCTGGCACGGCCGTATAGCTTCCCAATACGATTGAGACCCCTTGGGTCCTTGAGCAGCTTGAGGCCCAGGCGAAAGGTAGAAAGGACCGCGCCTAGATGCCCAATTCCGCCTAGTGTATCAGAGTGTCTCTCCTGCCTCGACTCTTGCTGCTTTGCTGCGTTCCGAGGCCTCTATTCCACATCGAGCTGGTGCTTGACTGAGCCTTGACATGGCTCTCCTTCAGGACGTCCTCCTCACTAATCAGCGTCCCTCCATGACAGAGTTCTGGTCCGAGCTACCACGCTTGCCAATACGTCCAGAGCAGCATCACCAGCGTGAGATACGCACTAATCCGTACTGCTTGCAGCTACTCTACGACATCGAAATAGAAATGATGGCGCGAGCATCCCGGGGTCAGGGATGCCTGTCGAGTATTAAGGTCTGCTAGGGCTGGGCTGGTCGCTGGAGAGGGAGCTGGAGCTGACAAGCATCGAATTGATCCGTTCGTCACGACTGCCCCAGGGGTGGGAGCTTGGCCTTAATGTTACCCAATCTCGTGGCGTCGCAGACGAACCTCCATTGTTGGTCCCAAGTCTTAGGGTCTGTGTTGATGATCTTTAGATCTGCTTCTGGTCGAGCTTGCTTCCCTTTCTCCTTCGCCATCCTCCTCGCCATCGCCATCGCTACCGCAAAACTCGACGTCGGGGACTTGCGGATAGTGTTCGCCCCTGCTTAATCGTCCCGGATCTCTGCTCCCTTCACTTGACTAGTGCTCATTATTATCTCCGGCCTGGGGTTTCTTTCTCGTCCTGAGTCCTTCAGAGCACCACCTCCCCGAGAACGCGCCCAAAAAGAATGCTGCAAGTGGCGTGAAGCCTCCTACTCCCATTCGTCGTCGATGCTGTTGAACTCCCCACGAAGGTGCTTATCCCCCAAGAGAATTCGACTGGCTGCCCTGCCGCCTGGCAATTAGCACAAAATCCTCACTACTGCAGTTTTAAGCCACAGGAAGCATTCCGTCTCCGCAAGTCTTGACTCTCCTCATTTGAAGAATTCCTGGACAAAGACACTGGACAGCTTCTTCAAAACCCTTGAGACCGGCGCACACTGGTTTCATTGTGCTTCTTGCCGCCCGTCTTCCACCGCCTTCAACGTCGGTGAATCGGTGTAAAGTGCCGCAGTGTGTGCTTTAATTCAACTACACACCTCCTCTGTCAGCTCGCTTCGTCGACGCGATTGAACTTTCAAACCCACTTCAAAGTATTGCCCAACTAGGCGCCGAACCAGAGGAACTTTGAACCAACACAACGATCTTCTGAATACCAGCGGCGATTTGACAAAGGGAATTTTGAAAGATCTTTGACGTAAAATTTACTGTCAACTTCAAAGCCTACCTCACAGATTCACCTTCATGGGGGACAAGCGCAATTGATGGCAGTCTCTGTCCAGGCACCTTTCTATTCGAAGTCAGGCATGTGGAACCTGGGCGATCCTCCTACGGCATTCTCCTCCTCGGGACCGGAAGGGTTACCAGCTTCAATGTCCTATCAGTATCCACTGCCCACCCATAGTTTGGATTCCTCCTCGAACATGCTCCCTAGCTTTCACCACCCATCTTTGGACCACCACGCGCAAACACCACCACCACCCCAGGGCGCGCTAGACTCACCAAGTCTGAAGAATCGTATCAACCCAGGCGGATCGAAAGCATCAAAGGTGAAGAGATCGATGTCGACTCCGAACGTACGAGGGCAGGCCACGGCCGATGCAGCCGCGCTAGCTCTATCAGCAGAGAAGAGGAGAAACAAACTGGGCTACCACAGGACTTCCGTAGCATGTGGTGAGTAGCAATCGACTACTTCAGCGCCAGATATCAGACCAAATTTGGGCGACTAACCCTTGATTTTAGGACACTGTCGCAGGAGGAAGATCAGATGCATTCCAGCACCCGGAGACGCTCAGAGTCGCTGTTCCAATTGCATCAGGTTGAAGAAGGAATGTAACTTTTACCCGGTCGATCAAGCGCCTCCTCCGGATCCTCGACGCAGGGGATCAAAAGCTCAGAGCGGGCCAGAACGAACCTCAGAATCATCATCACCTTCAACAGCATCGGGACAGCTGCCAGAAATTCCACCGACTCTTCCTTACCCACCTTTGAACATGCCTCCTATCCAGGATCTTGGTGGGCCCCACATGAAAAAACAAAGAACGGAAAGCTTCTCCCCAGAAAACAAAGGTGAGAATGGTCCTTGATTCTGTGCTTGAATCTGCTAAAGACTTCCTAGTTGTCACCTCATCACGCAATTTTGAATACAATACTGCGCCACATCAAGGTACTACCAACTGGATGGCTCCTGATGCATCTCCGAGCACCAAGCCTCAGACCGATGTGCCGCAGTCTTTCTGGAGGGTAAATCCACAAGATTCACCACTAACACCGGCATTCTCTCCTTTCACACCAAGCCTGCAGATTCCGCCTCCCCAGAATTGGCCAGCATCTCATCCAGAACCGAGCCCTCGAGAAGACATCGGCTGGTCCGTCCCACAGCGGTCTATCTCGTATAGTAATTTGGAGGGCTTGCACAATAATCAGCAGTACTCACCTTACGCGCATCCACCGCCGCAGCCAGGTCCAGATCCTTATACGAAGCCCCGCGTTCTTCAATCTTCCAACATGTATCCACCTCCTATTCAGACTTCTGGACCCGCCGTACCTCCGTATGAGGCAGCATCAGCGACGTCGAGCGAAACCCCCCGCGTTCTTCAATCTTCCAACATGTATCCACCTCCTATTCAGACTTCTGGACCCGCCGTACCTCCGTATGAGGCAGCATCAGCGACGTCGAGCGAAACCCCGCATCCCCACTCTGCGCAGTCTTTGCCGCCAGTACCGATGTCGAATTGGCAGCAACCGTACTCTTACCAGAAGCCAGCTAGTGCAGGACCTGATTATCATGAAGGATGGAGTGCAGGTCATGGAGGACAACATCATGGTCTTCCACAAGGGCCGCAAGCCCCACCTTCTGGATACGCATATCAGGACCCAGGACACGGATTGTACCTACCCACCACCTCATCAACGACGTTAGCTGTAAATGATTGAGAAGGGCCGCAAGCCCCACCTTCTGGATACGCATATCAGGACCCAGGACACGGATTGTACTACCCACCACCTCATCAACGACGTTAGCTGTAAATAGGGGGAAGGCGGGGAACTTGGCTTACGAGAGATTGGGAAAGACTGTGGGATTTCTACATCCGAAACAAAAGCACGGACGGTTAAAGTATTTCAAAGACGACGCAACTTGGCGACCTACTCGGCTGGAAATCATCGCTGGCTTTGACTAAGCTTCTTTCCATGGCTTGAGGATTTTGGGCAGGAAAGACAAGGATATGATTTGCTCGGGTTCTAGGAGTTGCTCTGGACGACTATGGAATCGGGGTTGCAAGGTACCGCACAATTTGGGCAGCGGTCTTCCTTCAGTCACCCATGCGTAAATGTGCAGGAGCTTTGGGGGGGAACGTCTACATGCACAATCCAGCAATCTCGGGAGCCAACGAATGGAGAAGCTTCCTTCAACTAGGCGGAAACATCCAAGGGCAAGTTTTCTGGAGCAAATACATCTCGAGACTTCTCTACAACCGGACAGAAGATTCCAAAGCACCCGCAAACACCAAAAGATTTTCTAGAGCAGAGACAGAATAGAGGCACCAATGGAGGCTCACTATGGCCTGTATATTGTACCAATAACGAAATAACGACACCAACATCACGAACGAGCGAACGGAACATCTACAAAACGAACCAAAGAGCAAGGGCTTGTATGTAAATGAGGGAAATCACACCTTCACGAAGCGATGAATTGGGAAGGGGCGATGAAAAGGGACGGAAATGGCATGGAATGAAAATGGCAGGCAGGAAAGGAAAGGGCGAGGGAAGGCGAATTCACTATATTGTACATATGCATCATGGCTTGGAGCAAGGAAGACACCGCCGGTACTTGTATGTAACCGCCAGCAAACAGCATTGTAAGAGCGGGTGTCTCTCTATGGCTACCAAGTAATCGGGACAGCATTCGCTATGACTTGGTCTCCCGCTTTAAGCTTAAGGTCAATGCAAATGCTATTCCCGATCTCGAGATCTCGGCATTTGACCTTCGTCCCATCCCATTTTCGGCAGTGGTCATTTCTCCTCCAAGTCCACATCTCTAAGACTTCCTGCCTCATCTCATGACCTATTTGAAACCTTGAATCCCAGGCATGACAATCTAACTACATTAAGACAGCTCCCCACGAACCTCATCGTCAACCCCACGTTTCCGCAGTCAACACACTTAATTTGTAACATTGTCACACAAGGCACATTCCCTAGCAAGCACGCCATAATACGCTCTGCTTATTCGCTCCACCAGCATCTTGAAAAGAAACGAAAGCGAATGAAATACAACCTATCAACCAGTTAGTCAGGAGACCCAAAAAGGGAACTGCCAAAAATGCCGCTTCGGCTGGGGATGTTTGAGGTTTGTGGTCCCTCCTTCTTCTTTAGTTCTCTCTTGCCTTTGAATTTGGTCGTATACTTGCCTGTTTCTGGAAAGAGGAGGGAAGAAAGTGAAGCTACGAATACCGAGTACGAATTGAGACGTTTGGAGCTGGGGTTGGGATTGGACCCCGTTTTTCTGCAGGTATTCGGGCATTGCATGTTGCGAATTGGGGTTAAGAGACAGGGACGGCAAAGATGGAAGGACATGGATGGACTAATATGTTGCAGCCGCATCCGGAGGATAGGTTGCATTTGAGATTGCATCGGGCGAGGAGTGTGGTTCTTACTGCTCAGGAGTAAGTCTTTCCAATTCCACCGAAGCTTCTTCTCCCCGCCTCTCCTGTCCCTCGCAGATCCATACAAACCAACTAACTCCCCCTTTCCAACAGACTCGTCGAAATCCGCGCCGCCCAACGAACCTTCGAAGGCGCCTACATCCGCACCGCCCTCGGGCAATTCTCCTTCGCGCTCGTCGTCCTCAAGATTTTCACCGCGGAATTCTATTCGATAGGCGCTCTATTCGCTACATACGGCGTTGGCATATTTCTAGTGAGTCTTTATAGGAGATATGAGGGGAATAGACAATTCTTTAGTGAGGTGGGAGAGGATGGGTTGGGGAGGAAGAAGTTTAGGACGAGTGGGAATGCGGTGGTGGTTTTGACGGCGTTGAGTATTGGGGCGTATGCGAGCTTGATTGTTTTGACGGCTAGGTTGGGTGATGAGTGAGGAGGGTATGGGGGAGGTGTACATATGTGAGAGGGGAGGGTTGGACATAATTGGAACGACAGTGCTGGATACGATTTGCAATGGGTTTGCGGCGTTGGGGCTTGTTATGATACGGGGAGTGCGGAGTTCAGCATTTGGAAGCTGCTGAGCGTTGAGCATGCATACAAGAATGAACACAATGGAAAAGGAGTCATGCTTCACTCGCGTTGGATTGAATAGGATATTCGCATATGGAGGTCGATGGCAAATACTCCCTAGATGTTGCCAGATCTCAGACAAACCTTCGATATCAAAGTCACAATCATGTTTTACAACATTGGTCACATAGCTATGTTGGTTTCATCCTCACTTACTCACATCTATACCTTATACGTTTAGGTTTGAGGACATTGAATTGGTCTTAATCTTATTTCAAGATTATGAACATCACGGACATTAATTCCCCCTTCCCCTTCGACTCGTTCTGCCTCCTCATCCTCCCCCCTCCACCTCACCACTTCCACCCCTCCACACAAATCACAAAACATACCTAAACCCCGGGTTCAACACCAGCACCTCACCACTCGCACTAGCATCCACAATCTCCTCTACCTCAGCCTTCTCGCTTTCCATCTGCGCCGCATTCTGAATCTCTAAGGCTTGGAATTTTGCGTTCTCACGCTGGAGACACCAGCGGAGGAAGAGAGTTGTTAGGATACAGGTTAGGCAGAATATTGCTTTGGGAGTGTCAGCTATCTGTTTAGAGAAGAGGGGAGGGGAGGGAGAGGGGGGGAAAAGCAGAGGCTTACAGTTCGCGATCATAGCAGAAAGGTATCGAGGGCCGTCTGATGAGGGGTACATGTATGGCGAGTAGATCTGTGCGATGTTGCCGATTGTGTTGACGATTGCTATAGCTGCTGCTCGCTTTTCTACTGGTCGTGGGAGCTGTTCTCTTATCAGCATTGTCGTCTAACGGTCTCGCTTAGGAAAAGGAGAGAGGTGGAAGGGCTTGAAATTGGATAGATAGGGGAAATAGGAAGAGAGGAGACATACAGTACTACTAATCCAAGCCAACGCAACATTGTAACTCCCATAAACCCCACTTAACATCAAAAACAAACTCAAATACCTTGCCCCCAACACCTCCGTACTCGCAGCTATCACGAATCCCGCCATACCAAAGAAAATCGGCGCAACGATATGAAGGGTTCGTTCGGAGCGTTTGTCGCTGGAATAGGAGACTGCGAGGGCGACTATGGTGGCGAATACGTACGGAGGTGCAACGAGGAGGAGGGTTTGTACTTTGTTGTAGTGGAAGGTTGCGACGAGGGTGGGGATGAAGGATGTTACGGCGCCGGCGGAGGTTTTGGTAATTATTATGAGGCTGTGCGAAGTCGTTAATAAACGATTTGTGTCTGAACATGATAGGTGTTGGCTGGGACTTGAAATGCTTGAATCGTGCGCATGAAAGTGAGGCATTGTGGATTGAGAAATCAAAGAGTCATTTTCCGTACTGGATTGAGACAAGATAGCCGAACGGCCGGACTTGGAAAGAACACTGACAGTAATATGGAAAGCCAACTTTGGTCTTGGACATTGTTCTAAGGTGAATGGCCTGCCAGAGAACAGACTTTTTGAGTTGAGCAAGTCCGAATTGATTCGGGACACGATGTGCTTGCAAAAGTTCCACTGTCACTTGACAGGGTCGACAGACTTCGAGTGTCCCAGAATTACTAAAACATTATGATCCGAAAGTGTAGACCAAATGCGAGACATTTGACTAAGATCAATGTGCGTAAGGAGAAGAGCACTTACGCAAGGAGCCAGACTTTGTAGTCCAGTACGGCCATCTTGATACCACCAAACAGTGGGCCTCGTTCGGTATCATGACTTCCACTGGTATGCTGAAGTCTCTTCGTCGCAATAGCCCGCTCTTCTTGGCTCAGCCATCGAGTTGTGTGTGGAAAGTCGGGAATGATGAACCTGGTTCTATTAGAAAATACAGAGAGAAGCAGATAGTGTTGGCTCACGCAGCGCAAATAGAGACGAAGACAGTGATTGAGCCCTCAATTATGAAGAGCCATCTCCATGAAGCAATTCCTCTCGCTCCATTCAGACCAGATTGTACACCAGCCCCAATAAGACCACCGAAACCTCCTGAGAGGAGACTTCCAGCGTAGAGGATCGAAGTTCTCAAGGCTAACTCCTCGCGCGTATACCCTGTTTGTCAAGATCTCGGAGTTAGCTAACTTCTTTTATATGTTTCGAGAGCAAACATACATGTCTTAAGAGTGCATCTAGAGCACAGCTAGAGCACATATGGAGCAATGCACTCCTAAGACAGCACGAAAAATGGACTAATTATCCAAAAAATTGACACTTACAGGAAGAAAGGAGGAACAGTGCACCGGGGAAGTAAGGACTATGAACATTAGTAGGAATCAAAATGTCAGCGTTGGAGCACTCACGCCTCAACAAATCCAAGGAAGAATCTAACCAAGACCAGGCCGGTGAAGTTCTGTACTAAAGCAGTCATGCTCGAGACAATTCCCCACACTGCCATACAAGCCGGCTAGTAAGAGTCAGAATTGGGACGATACTCAGCCGGAACTAACTTACAAGATACAAACTAGGTCTTGTTCGAGTGATAATAGCATTTGAGGGAATCTGTAGTGCAATATATCCTGCAAACAGAACCGAGATACAGGTGTTGAACTGATCTCCTTCCAACCCCAAGTCTTTCTCGATGCCCTGAACACGAGCGTTCGCCAAAGCATTCCTGTCCAAGTAATTTAGAACGATCATAAGAATAAGACATGGCATCAATCGAAGATCGATCTTCCACACCAATTTCTTCTCCTTCTTCGCGTACTCGACTGGATCCATGATATCCAACGCATCGAAGTCATCAACCGAAGGCTGGGAGATCTTAACTCTTGAAAACATGACTGCTGCTTCCAAAATTCACAACACTAAAACAAAACAATATCAGGGAGGATCGTCCGCAAGTATATAAAGATCATGGAGAGTGGGGTGTTCTGGGGTATTTCTCAACCCCAACCCCACACAGTATCTACACCCCGCACCTGGAGACACGATATTGCGACTTCTCCCGACTTGCATTGCAACCAGCGAGAACTTGACATGAGAAAGCATGGTCGGATACCTCTTTCCGCACCATAGTTGAAGACTAGATTCGCTGAAAGCTTCCAGCGCGTCGGGTCCAAAGCCAAAAGGTAATCGGGAGGTCTCTCGGTAGCCCAGAACCTCAAAACTCGGTCAACTTCCGAACTCAACGTTTTCAGAGCTCGAGATCACTGGATCAAAGCCTTCTCCTGTGTGTACCTGACTAGACCAACCTGAATCTGAGCATCGAGGAACTACCCGAAAGCGCTGAGGTCAGAAAATAGCGGTTGGATCGTTGGTTTGCTGGCAAGCTTTAAGCGCTTGCTTAATTGTGAGATTATTAATCGCCAGCATCTGTGAAGCGCCAGAGAATTGCCTGTGTTTCAGCGCCCGATCAGAGAGAGGCATTTCACGAACCTAGGATAAATCATAGCCCCTTGCTCCGCGTGCAAAGCCCCAAAAGCAAGATGCGAAAGCAAGAAAGTTGAATGAGGCCATGAAAAAGGGCATGCTCCATAAAATGACCATAGAAACCCCAGCCGCGATGGTGAGAACACCTTGTGTCCTGTGCGAGAATCCACTGGCTTGGGATTGGTGTGTCGAGACGGGCTGTTCCTGATGTGATGCGATGCTGCAGGTTCTTCTTGCTGCGCTGCGGTTGCGGAGAAGCTTCCCATGGTGCAGGTAGAGACAAGCATCGAGGGTCGGTAACTGCTTTTGGAAGCCGGCTGTGCATGTATGTGTTGGTGTTGATATGATACCGTTTCCAACGTCTGTCGTACAAGGCTTGAACCTCTCGATCTCCGAGAGATGCAAGGCGTCGCTAGAAGGAAGTTCGGATGCATTCTTTGCGTTTGGGCGTTCGGTGAAGTTCTAAGGTTACCCCCACCACAGGACCTTCAGGACGACAGGACGACATTGCACCGCACACTTGCTCGTATCGCGCACTCCCAATCGTCGCATAGTCTGCGATTGAAATGACAGGATATGGTGAGATCATGAGACAGATGCATGTACAGGACAATTGCATAGAGGGCAGAAAGAATAAAATCGCGAATTGATTAACTGCGCCATTCATAGCCATCAGCACAGCCACCTCGGTTCAAGTCAGGCTCACCTCGATGCATCCCACTGCGGGACTGCTGGTCACTGCCTCCCCCTCGTCCAATGCTCTCCACCGCTGTGTGGTCTGCCTTGCCAGCAGTTGCAGCGCAGAATTGGGCTCATTGGGTCCATGGGTGCATTACATGGTGTTTCTTTGCTGCATCGTCGTGCGGCTCCCTCTGCTCTTCCATCCCTGCCACACTCCCCCGAGACTCCATCCTGTCAGCCTGAGCAACGACCAGGACGCTCACCGATTGATGCTCCACTAGCACAGATCCAAGATCCCTCTGTCTCTTCCCGTTGGCTGTGATTTCCGGCGACACAGGAGGCAACAGCTCGAGGCGTTCTCGAGGTCTGGTTCTTCGGATTTGGGTGCTGCTTCTGTGCTGCTCTGGTCCCCGCTGTCGTGCTCAAACGCCAACAGCTTGCTTATCTGAGCCCGCTAAAGATCCTCCCCCGTAAACTTACTCTCTTCCCATCCCAACTACATCCATATCCATCTCTCATGCCAACGCTCTGGAAGAACTCGTCGTCGCACATCGCAAGAACCGGATCAACACATATCGGCCAACATACTCATCGCATCTGTTTCATTCCTGCTTCTCTCTGACCTGTTCATCTGAAAAGCACCGTGCTGCAGATTGTCCTCCGCCTTACGACTCCAATGCAGCCTTTTGACCGCACACCAGAGCTCTAGCCTAGGCCAGCGAGCGCACTCCATATAAGAGCCATTCCCAGATATTACATAGCCTCCTACACCTGTCACACAGATGTCTTCAACATTCAACACGGCTCCTACCTCTGTCGACCCTCTTCACTCAAGGGAAGATATCTTGGGGCTGAACCACAACTACCTACCCACCACGCCATTCGACAATCACAACCTGTCGCCCTACAACCATTCACAAACCCTTAGCAACTCTGCCAGTCCTTCATACACTCCTGGCGAGTCGGAATATAGCGACTATCAACCCAGCGAGTTCCCTGAGCTTGAGGATCCGTTCTTTGGCGTAAACTTCGACGCTGGGGTACCTCGAGTAGACTCCATTCCACAAGCTCCTATACTTGGCAACATCGCATACCCAACACTCGACCTCAACCGTCCTCTGCCAGACCTTCCAGCTTCGACCGAAGACAAACCCACATCTGCGACTTCAACGAACTACCCACTCAGCCCAGTACACAGCAGCATACCGAATACACCCTCTCCGAGGGTCGGGACCAATGATATAAAGAGCAGGACTACTATCTCACAGCACGAGCTGACTTCCGACTTGCACAATTCGCGATTTCCGAACTTCAATCCTCTTCTCCAAACCGCCACGATACAATTGACTCCAGACAATAGCGGCAGTAGTCATACAAGTGCTGAAGGAGTTGAGCCTAGTACCCTGGCCCAAGCTGAGGATAGCCCAGACATCATGAACGCCCGTTGGGGAAATGCGCCGCAGCGCGGTCAACCGAACAACTTTGTTCATTCGAGCGGACAGTATGGCGCAACCAACATCACCGACTTTGGCGGACAACTTCCAAACCAGACAAGCGAAAGAGTAGCTACTGGTCATATCGTACGCGACGAGAACGGCATATGGAGATCAAGCGAAACGGGACAGGCAGGCTTGGATCCCGACACTCGGAGGGAGCTAGACGAGCCCGTGGAGACTTTGAACGAACAAGAGGAAAGACTTCGCATTGCCGTCAAGAACCGAGAAATCGAGGACTGGAAAAGGTCACAAGCGGGTGGCAGTGACGTTGGAGACGAGCAGCCAAGTCGATCCTTCCTTCCTGGCAACAATCTAAATTTCGAAGGTCCCACCGTTGACCGACGAACCGCAGAAGAGATAGAAAACGACATAGCTCCACTCGATGATGGTGCAAGTATCCACGAAAACCGCCTTATCGAAGGACAAATGTACTTCAACTTCAGCGATCCAAATGTCTCAGAAGCCGACAGGAATATGCTAATGAGCCAAGCACGGCATTGGGACGATGCCCCAACGTTGCCTTACGTTACGACAACCATGTTCCAGCCTGGCACAGCAAACGAAGCTATCACGCGCTTCAATAGACATTCAGACACAATGTCCATTGCTTCACGAGCTGCGACTTGGGGCACGAGACGTCGTAGTGTTCCAAGTATAGCGGATTTTGAAGCTATAGCAGATGGCAGTTTTATCAAGAAGCTTTCTATCTCCAAACCCAAAGAAGAGACCCGTCCTCGTCAGAACAGTCTTCTCGATAGTTTGGCAGGAGCTCTGAGTCGCCGGGGAAGCCATAGCAGGCTCAAGCGTGCGCGAAGTACCCAGAATATCCCAGAAGAGGTCGAGGAGCAGACGCATCCACGAAAGGAAAGCCAAGGGAGTCTCACAGTGCCAAAGCGAACTCTGAGCTTCGGTCGGAAACCGACGCCAAGCATCAACACCGCGGTTGCAGCCATGGCTGGCCCTCTCGCTGCTGTTGGCGGAACCACTCATGCACGGAACAACTCTGTCGGTGGTGGAGTGACTTCCCCCAAAAGCCCCCACCTTGGCTTTCCGAGATCGATCATGCGCTCGAGGAGCAAGAGTGATTTTTCACAGGATAGAAATCCTCAAACGGCCCTGGGCAACCTCCTCAGAACCCACGGAGGTCCACCTGTCGCCGTTCTTGCGGGCGGCAACTCAACGCAGCCCGAGCCCGTGGCAAAGAAGCCTGTTGCACAACAGGCAGACTTGCAAGATGATGACGAGGACAACGAGGAAGACGACGAGCAGATTGACGATGGTGATATGAAGGTGGACTCTGATCAACAAGCAGAAGCGATTGTACCGAACTACGAAGGGTTCAAAGCTCACGTGCGACGCCTCAATCCCGACATGGAATCACGATTCAACTGGCTTGTAAGCAGAATAGCACATCAGCAAGAAATACGGTACAAGAACCTGCTTGACCTCAGAGTCAAGCACTCCCAAGCCATCAATGCTCGCACATGCTCTGCTGGGCAGCACTGTTTGGCGTTGGGAGGATCCGTTACCCTTACTGATGCTAAGGGTAACCCTCGGGAGTCTGACCGTACACCGGGGGGTCTGCAGCTTGTGACTGACTTCTCTGATAACGACTCAAATCCTGGAGAAGGTGCACTTACGGACGAAACATTCCCTCAAGGCGTTCCTATGCCACCCACACGGAACCTTCCAGCCGAATTCGAATGTCAGTTATGCTTCAAGGCCAAGAAATTCCAAAAGCCATCGGATTGGACGAAGCATGTCCACGAGGATGTACAGCCGTTCACATGTACGTACGACAAATGCAAAGAGCCAAAGTCGTTCAAGAGGAAGGCGGATTGGGTTCGACACGAGAATGAGCGCCATCGTCACCTGGAATGGTGGATCTGTCAAGTTGATGATTGCAGACACCCATGCTACAGGAAGGACAACTTTTTGCAGCATCTTGTACGAGAGCATAAGTTGCCCGAGCCGAAGCAGAAGACGAAAGCCGCGATCAAGAAAGCGCGCTTGACTGAGCCAGCTTGGATCATGTTGGAGAAGTGCCACCACGAAACGATGAACAGACCACAAGACGAACCTTGCAAGTTCTGTGGGAAGCAATTTCCAACTTGGAAGAAGTTGACCGTCCATCTGGCCAAGCACATGGAGCATATCAGCTTACCTATTCTCAAGCTGGTAGAGGCAAGAAGCGTTGATGCAAATACGATCATCAGTCCAGTTGAGCAAATCCTCACTCCCATCACGCCTGGTAGTGGAATGCCCAAGAACGAATTTGGTTCAAGCCCTCCTTTCAACATCAACAGCATATCTCCACATGTGCAAACTCAATATGTAACGAGAGGTTTCGAACCGACCTACTACCATACAACCGGTCCAGTCCCCACCTATGGAGTTCAAGCCCCCATGCAACATGATGTTCACTACAACCAAAACATGTACGCTGGATATGCTGTTCAGCAGCCTGCTCAGTCACGCGGATTCAACACGATGGAATCCAATGGTCTCGGCCCAGGTGATCACACCGGCGTTTTCCAAGGGATGAATACCGGCTACACTCAACCCAAAATAGAGCCTCAAGGATTCCAGCCAATGCACACAGGTTTCACAAATCCCATGTCGAATCAGAATTACAACGTCCATCAATCCAGCGGCTTCTCCGTGCCACAGACATTCACAACCGCACCTCCCGTCTCCAATTTCCAGGCTCCGAACATGATGGTCGTTGACCCAGGATACGGCTTCGACACCGTGCAAGTCAATCCTGGTCAGAACTTCCAGCATCAGCAAGTCCCGATGACCCCTCAGGGAAGTGCGTCATCATACGGACATTCACCACAACATGTGCCCTATTACCAACCGCAGTAACGATTTCCTTTTTCTTGAAAATTATGTGTCTTTTGGGCGAGGCGTTAGCGGCGGAGTATCTTCCTTTTCATATAGAGGTGGATCAAGGGGTTTCATGACTGTCGATGATTTATAGATACCATGACGATATGTCAACGTGCTTTTCTTCTTCGTTATATATGTAGCATGGGGTTTCAGGTGTCGCGGTGTGCTTGTCATGAATACAATGAACTCTTGAGTCTTCAAAACTGCGCAATTTCTCCTATTCTTGTTAATTACCTATGATGCATGCACCTCCAAAAACGGACTTCGCAGCTCAAGGAGCATTTCAGATGTTGATTTTCCGGGCTTCCGAGACACAAGTCAACATGTACCGGACTCATCTTAAGATGTTTCACATTGACACAAGAAAGTCTGGTCGTTCAATACTTTGGTCAACCTCCCGGTACGTGCTACACCGACCTCACGTCATCGGTGGCTATTGATGCGCCAGCGAGGAGGGTAAGTGCGACTCAACGCCAAAGACCCCATGGCCCCGGCTAACGGATTTGGTCACTTGACTTTATTCAATCATCTAGACCCTCTCCTTCGTCCAGCTTCATCCAATAGCGATTCTTCGACTTCATTCTCAATAGCTACCGAAGATATAAGTGCAAATCGAAGAAACCAGCACGCTGCACATCCCAAGTTTCCTTTTGAGCTTGATATCATGGAGCTGTTTCCCCCCTTTCTTCCGCATTTTGTTCAGCTGGTGACATCCATCTGGATTGAGGTGTTTGCTGGAGGCCTTCATGGGAGACATTGACCTTCAAAGTTACTGAGATGGGCATTCTTGAGCCCAGATAAGACACGGGAATATTCCCTTCCCCGTGCAGAAGCACGTGTTTTAAAAGATTAGAGTCCGCTTTTTGCAGGTTTCAGATCTCTTGTCCTGCGTCAAGGACGTGACGTGCAGTTCATCACACGGTCAACCTTACCCGTAGCTGAGATGGTTGATGGGTTGTGCTAGAATGGCGTTTAGCCAGTTTAATCTCTAAAACCAGTTGCTGCTTTCTGAGTGGCTGCTCCGTAGCTTCGAGGAGTCTCGACTTTAGCGGTAGCCGGGTCCAAGAGCTCGGGAGCCTCACCCCACTAGGCGTTGCCAGTTTTGGTTATTCCTCCGTCATCATCAACAGCTTCAACCTTTCTACCCATACTCCCCTTCAATTATCGTCGTCGTTCTTGAGCACGAGGCATCAGAATTGAATCTCATGATCGGTGATGACTTTACTCGGATTTTGGTGCATCATCCTCGTCACGTTGATCGTTTTCGAACGCATAGCTTCGCTTTCCTGTTTGCACTGACACCTGGTTCCAATATTCATTACATCGTGAGCGAGTTGCTTCACGGCAGTGTTGGATCAGCTCAATTTCGTTCCGCGTTACTATTCTCAGAATTGATGGATGAGAGTTCTCTTCAATTGTTGACAGCAGCTACCGGAATAATGTTTTCTAACCGCCACAATGAGTTGGGGCCCTCCCTCACTCCTGCCAGTACAGTACAGCATATGAACTCGGCAAGCTAAACTCACGTTAGATGAAAGGAGGACTTGGTCTCATAGATCTAGAGATGGGGAAGGGAACTCTATCTTGTTGATCGGCCGGGGAAGCTGCACTCCATATGCTTCAAACTGCAGTCACCATTCAATGACGTGCATTTCAGGGTCTTCCACTTATCTTGCTTCTGTTAGTCCACCAGCTGCTATCCTCGACCAAACTAAGCCACGCATACTTCAACGGCAGTTACCGTAAGGGCAGTTTCCCAGCTCCCCGATTGGTCTTTCTCGAGGAAGTACCTGTCGATCTGGAATAGCCTCGAGAAAGGCAACGTGGGGGTCGAGACTATGACGGTTAGTCTCGACCTCGGTATGCGGAGCTCCAGAACTTCCCCAGACATCGTCAATGTACTTGTCCCATCATGACCAAAGAACACTTTCAACCTGTGACGTCCATCAGGCTTGCATTCCCAATTTAACATCCAGCCAGTCTGACCATCATGGGTACATTCTAGTATAAAGTCTTTCTCATTTCCCACTTTCTTCCTCCAAGTTTACAGAAATTTCTGCCCAAGATACTCTCACCAAACTTCACACATTTGCATCCAACATGGCATCCCCAATACCCCAAGGCCCTACGGGGTACAAATTAAGCCTTCAAACCGTCGCCATCTGCACATTCCCCAGCATGGCCGGCGTCCTCTTCGGTTACGACTCAGGATGGATCGCCGGCGTCCTCGCAATGGATGCTTTCAAACTCGATTTCGGCAACCCAAACTCCACCGAGAAAGACGCATATAGAGGCTATCTTTACACTTCGACAGCCAAGGCTCTCACCACTTCAATCTTATCGGCAGGAACTTTCTGCGGCGCCCTTGCAGCTGGATATGTCTCGGATCGCATTGGACGAAGAAGCACCATCATCCTAGGCTGTATCATTTACACCATCGGCGTCGTTCTCGAGGTCATCACGCATGGCAGCATCGATTTGCTGGCTGTCGGCCGCACAATTGCTGGACTAGGAGTCGGTTTTGTTTCCGCGACTACGATCATGTATGTTTCTGAGATTACGCCGAAAGAGATTAGAGGCTCTATCATGGGAGCCTACCAACTAGCTATTACCATCGGTCTCTTGCTCGCAGCTGTTGTGAACATTGGCGCGAAGCACTTGCTGAATACTGGGGCATACCGTATTCCTATTGGTATACAATTTGCATGGGCTCTAGTTCTTGGGATTGGCATGAGTTTTATGCCTGAGAGTCCAAGATGGTATGTCATGAAGAAGAAGGGAGAGAACGCGGCGCTGGCTCTCGCCCAGATCCATGGGAGAGATCCGGATTCAGAATTAATTGACGACGAGTATAAGCTCATCGCGGATAGCTATGAGGAGGAATTAGCGGCTGGGGCGGCGGATTCTAGCTTCGTTGATTGTTTCAAAGGTGGCCTCAAGCGTGGTAGCAACCTTCACAGGACCATGATTGGAACTTCGATCCAAATGTTCCAGCAATTGAGTAAGTCATCTCCCGTCGCCCGTCACCTAAAGAAATGCCACTGACATCTCGACAGCGGGTGTCAATTTCATCTTCTACTATGGCACCACATTCTTTCAAAGAGCAGGAATCTCCAACCCATTCGTCGTCTCCATCATCACAGCAGCCGGTAAGCTTTCTTTCGCCCCTTTTTTTTCACTTGGAATTCCGGCTAACAATCACCTCGCAGTCAATGTGGTCTCAACCCCCATAGCCCTCTGGGGCATCGAGCGTCTCGGCCGCCGCAAACTCCTCATCTTCGGCGCGATAGGCATGGCGATCTGCGAATTCATAGTAGCAATTGTCGGTACGGCTCTGCCCAACAGCACCACCGCCCAAGACGTGTTGATAACCTTCGTCTCCCTCTTCATCTTCTGTTTCGCGTCTACCTGGGGCCCCTGCGCCTGGACCGTATGCGGAGAAATTTATCCTCAACGCACTCGTTCCCAATCTACTGCTTTAAGTACCGCCTCAAACTGGTTCTGGAATTTCATAATCAGTTTCGTGACGCCGTATTTGGTGGATGAGGATAAAGCGAATCTTGGGCCGAAAATCTTCTTTATTTTTGGGGCAGCGGCCGTAGGGTGTGGGGTTTGGGCATATTTTGTTGTTTATGAGACGAGTAAGTTGAGTTTGGAGCAGGTGGATAGGATGATGAATGAGACGAGTGCGAGGAGGAGTACGGGGTGGGAGGGAAGGGATGGGTTTGCGAGGAAGAGGAGGGTGGATTCTGATGTTGAGGGTGGGGAGAAAGGGGGTGTGAGGAGGTGGTGGAGCAAGAAGGGGAGGAGGGAGGAGGGAGGAGGGAGGAGGGAGCTGGAGCAGATAGGTACATCGAGTTCAGAAACTCATCAACCTAGTTAGGTCGAGGAGGTGTGGTTCTTTTAGTTGCGATATTGGGTGCAGTCTTTAATGTTTGATTATTATGAGAAATGAGATTCAGTCAACAAAGTTCCTCCGGCTTACAGCAATTACCACCAACATCAACCAATTGCTGAACTCTTCTTCTCATACTGTAGGCACAACCAGCACTGCATGCCTTCCTTGGAAACCTACCGAATCACCCCGTAAAGTTTAAAATTAGCGTCCGCCAGCAAAACGTCCAGGGTTCTCATAGGGCGTTAGAACTGCATCTCTAGAAAATGGCCACTGATACTTTTGGCCGCTTTGGTATGCCGTCATCTCACTGGAAGTACGTAAACGAAACCGAAACCTGACATCCTTCTGCCTACAGAAGTTATGGAATTTCCCTCATTCCATGCAAGCTTCGCAGGTTGACTCATGCGGCGTAATAAAATGTCTCATTTTCACTCACTATTGCTATATACATGCTATATGAATTAGGAGGACGGACTTGAAGAGAGTTGTTTTAGAGAGTAGAGTGATTCAATCTTCGATAGACATTACGAATAAAATGGCGAACACGAAGAGTGGGAAGAGGTACATGCGTGATGGGAAGTTCACGCCAGAATTCGATGAGTTGGTCAAGGAGAAACTCGATCGCTGGCACGTTCCTGGGATGTCAATTGCCGTTATTCAAGATGATGAAGTTTGTGCAAAGGTATGAAGTCCTACTTGGTCACACCCCATGAACTTTGCTAAAAATCGTCAGGGCTATGGATTCGCCAGGCTACCTGACGAACCTGTCGGGCCAGAGACTCTCTTCAATTGCGCCAGCATGACGAAGGCATTCACTGCTGCTGCCACCTCTCTACTAGTAGATGACGAGAAGCAATTCCCAGATGTGAAGTGGGATACACCAATGTCTCGTCTGATTGGAGATGACTTCGTCCTCTCAGACGACAGATATACCGCCAAGGTGACGATCGAAGACTTGCTCTCTCATCGAAGCGGTCTCCCTGAGTAAGTCGAGTCCTTCCCTGGAGTCGCTTGTCAAGTTGACACATACCAGCTGCGACGACGCCTGCTACGGCATCTTCGCAACTCACCCCGACACCATAAAATCTGTCACCCGAAAACTCCGCCACATCCCCCTCATCCACCCCCTCCGATCCAAATGGAACTACTGCAATGTCGGCTACGTAGTCGTCGCCCACATGATCGAAACCCTCACCGGACAATGGCTCGGTGATTTCCTCCGCTCGAAGATCTGGGAACCTCTCAGTATGAATAACACCTATTACGGGCCGGAAGACCTTCGACAACGACGAGGTACTGATGAATTTGCGAAATGTTATCATTGGGATAAGAAGGAGGAGCAGTTGTTTGAGATGCCCTGGGGTGAGCAGCCGGAGGGTGGTGGGTGTGGGGAGATGATCAGCAATGTGCTTGATTATGCGGAGTTTTTGAAATGTATGATGAAGAGATCGGCTCCTTTTTCGGAGAAGGGACATAAGGAACTTGTTAAGCCAAGGATAATTGAGAGTCCAGATGACGAGGACTTGCCGAAGCCGTACACGTCTCACGCGCTCTATGCTTTAGGCTGGTCGGTGGAAACTTTCCATGGAGAGACTGTCATCTCGCATGGTGGTGCTGTGGACGGCTTTGCGAGCCAGACGATGTATCTCCCACGACTAAAATGGGGCTTGGTGGCATTTGGGAACAAGAGTTATGCTGATCAAGCAATTGATGGTATTTCCTGGGCGTTGGTGGATGAGCTGCTGGACGTTCCGATGGAGAAGAGATTTGACTGGGACAAGGAGGCTCAACGGATATGGGAGAAGTACGAACCAGAGACCAAGGAAGCGCTCTTCCCAAATGTGCCAGAACCTCCAATACCGCTCTCTCGTCCTCTTGAAGCGTATTCTGGAGAATATGAGCATCCTGGATTTGGCAAATTGATTGTCAACCTGAAGGACAATAAGCTTGAAGTCGATTTGATGGATAGGACGTGGAGATTCATGGTGTATCTTGAACACGTTTCTGGCGAGTACTTCTTTGTTGAGAAGAAGGAATTCCCAACGAAGGAGGTGGAAAATTGCAGGGCTCAATTTCGAATCGATGTGGACGGCACAGTGAGGTCGTTTGCTGTGGACAACATTGATGGAATGGAGGATGAATGGGTTTGGTTTGAAAGAAAAAAGTCTACATAGACAAAAATGGAGATTAGTTGAAGCATCTAATTTTTGCTGTCTTTGGATGGATTTCTCACGTTACAGGGAAGAATGAAAATGTGGTAAACTTCGAATAGCCGGACTCTAACAGCATGTGCTAGCTCTTTCTCTGCGTTGCTTTGTCAGTGATGAAGTCAGAGATGTACATGACTCGTGGACCTCACGCATGTCCAGATTAAATTCAACTCATCCACCAAGATGGCAGCAACCTTCCATCCATTCTCCAGGCTTCCCCTGGAACCTCGCCAGATGATCTGGGGGCGCAGTCTCCAGCCTCGAGTCATAATATGGCGCGACGCGAGCGCCCACCTGCGCTGGATTGAACCTGACAACACGGTCAGCAAAAGTCTGAGCGGCTCAATCCCAGTCACCTTCCACGTCAATCAAGAAAGTCGAGCTTTCTGCCTGTCAGTGTACAAACCGTTCCTGGGACACCCATTCTGCTACTTCAACAACAGCCTCGATTCGCTCTACACACCCGGAACCGAGCTCTGGAAGCTCTTCGGTTATGAACGTTTTCCAGAAGTACGCTCACTGTGGAGGGCAAACGGGGCATCTTTATGGCTAACGAGCTCATTCTTTGCTTGGCAAAGAAGGCTCAAGGACCATTGTGAGATCCTGAGACAATGGAAGAAACGATGTTTCTTTCGATAGCTTCCTTTTCAATCAAAGAACTCTTTAACACCTTTCTAACCTTTGTTGACCAGAAGTCAGTAGACTTTACAAACTCCAGGCGGTGGCGGGCGTGGATTGAGACTGCCAGAAAAGTATTCCTTTGTAGACTTTAATTACGAAATGGGAGTACCTGGTCGTAATCTGCGATGATGTCAACATGATATGCCATTGTTCTGGGTATCTCTAACAAAAAGCGGAGGGAGAGGTCGCCTGCCAGGTTTCGAGAGGCGGGATAAGCAGCGGCGAATCTTTCGAAATTTATCTCCTATCTGGCCTGAAAGCAGCGACCCCTGTTGATACATTTTTTTCATCATTGGTAGTTTTACGGGATCAATGTCAAACAAGTGATGAAGGCGTGGCCTCCTGTTAACAGTTAGCTTCGTCCCGACAGAAATATGGGGTTATAGCTCACTCAAATACATCGTCATTCCTGCATTGGTAGAGCAGCGGTTCTATCGAAGGTGACACCAACTTCTCCATTGGAGAAAGCGTTAAAGGTGGATCAGACTCTTGGCCGATTACTGAGTACCGCCCGTCCTCACGTCTGAAACTAAGAGGGAGTTAGTGTTCTGTGAATTCCTTCGCGTGCTTCTGAAATACAAGATCCAGAAATTGTTCTCGAGCTTCTGATTTTCCTTAGAGTCTATGTATGACATCGTCATCGTCTATGATGAGGAATTCCAGGCCACAATTGCGACTGCGTAGAGATTAGCTTGTCGAGGCTACGCCATGAAGACTTTGAAATGATACCAGTGTAAGTCATCTTGAACCTACTCTTCTGCTGGTGGAGGTTCACACAGTTTGCCACAACCAGGGCAGTATACTGGTCGTAGAGTGGACCAATTCACGACGACCATCTGGACGGATTGGCCAGGTAAAAATAAAGCCTCCCAGCCAGTTCGAAGGTCAATCGGATTATTTGAGCCATCCACTACGAAAGAAATTTGACCTAGCTCGATTATTTTACACGCATCTCCAATTCCCCGGAAATTTATCTTCAAGATCTCAAGGAGTGCCTGGCGCTTTTTTAGCATATTCCCCAGGTACTGGTCTATGCTCACCTCTGCGGATTGTATAAATTCAAGATGGAATGGCATGTGTCTGTTGACAGCATCTATCAAATATACTGGCTACTAGCGCTCGACCTGTGTAGGAAATCTGGCCAACATCGCCTGAACCTGCAGGACAACCTTGAACACTTGAATGTCGAGAAATCTATGCTGTTGGCTGCAGGCACCGTAAATTACTCGCAAGCTAAGATCTTACATGACTCTCAGGAGCAATGCAAGAAGCACTCTGCTTTGACCTGCCACTGCCGTCAAACCCTGCCAACACTGGACTGTCGATCGTTCGATGATCTTGACAAAAACATTGTTTTGCTCGCCTTGCTGCTTATTCCGTGCGTGGATATTGGCGCTGAGAATAATTCAGAATTTCTGTTTTTGTAAGAGGGATAGCAAAACAAACAGGTGCATGGCCCGAAGCATCAGCTGGATAGCTTGCGTATGTCCCATCAAATCATTCTTGAACTTTATCAAGTTTTCGGCTTCGCAAAAAGTCCATCTGATCTTCATCAGCCCATCTCTGACCTTTGAGCCAGATCCACCATCTTTCAAGTAACTTTGAAACATTTCCTGCTTCTTCCAGAAATGCTCGATGGTGTTTCGACATTGTGAAGCCGCACAACGGAGTGCTGCCAACTCGACATACTGAGACTCTTCGAGTTCGAGGGCCTGTACAGCATGGAGAGCTGTTTGAAGACTTTCGAGCTGTTGCCGTACTTCGTTATATCGCGCACTCGCTCCACCACTAGCCCTCAGAGCAGCGACGACTGTGGCGACCAATCCGAGAGTGCTAACAAAATCACCAACGGAGAAACCGAAAGACATCGCGATATGGACCTGATAATGCGCGAAAATGATAGATAAAAACAGTCGCTCGTCAAATGAACGTGTTTGGAGCCTGATTGTCCGTTCTCGCTGAAAAAAAGCAAACAAAAGCTACCCGTATTATGCAGTACCACGCGAACTTGTCACAGCAAACTAAACGGTTACGCCAGCGAAGGAGCCCTACAGCCTCAGATTTCTTGCGCATCCTCATGTATGCAGCACAAGTAAGCAACTACCTCGCTTGCACCCAATGATATCGAAGCAGATACTGCATATGTCGCCCTGCATTGGAATTTCCAAGGCATGAGCCTGGGCGAACTTCTTCCGTTGAAAAGAACATGATCCCGCCTAACTGAAAATAATCACATTTTGGGTCGCAGAGAGGCTTGCGATCGAAGGCAGTGGACACTCGTCGACCATTCCTCCTCGTAGAAGTTGAGTTGAGGAGACACGTGATACACCACTTTAGTGAACTTGGATGGCTGTTGCCTCTGTTGGGAATGCACACAAAGCCGCTGCTTTGAATAACTGTATTTCTCTTTCTCGATACCGTCGTGTCCAACCTCTCAAATCGGAACATCATCAGCAACCTGCCTCCAAAACCCACACCTTTCGCCCAACTCATCCACCTTCAATTTCTCAAACCCATCCGCCTCAACCACAAACTCCTCTCCCGTCCTCCAATTCTCCGGCACTCCCGGTATACTTGAGTTCGTCAGTTTATGTGCATTCGGATTGCCGGTTTGGAAGAAAGAGGCGAAGGCGCCTGTAAATCCGTCGTAGATTAGGGGTTGGTTTTTTTGGACGGCGTTCACTTGGTTCCACTGAAAGAATTTATGTCAGCTAGGTTGGAGAACGATTTTGAAGAGAGGAGAGGGAATCAGCGTTTTCAATCTCCCAGCCTTGACAGGACAATCGAGGAGGCTTGGCTGGGCTGAGATACTGCAAGTAGTAAAGTGACATAATCTTGGCCAATTGTTGTCCTTGTTCAGACAAGGTATACTGAGAAAGCTCAGTAGAGGCTGGGAGCTTGAGAACGCTGGGGCAGTGAAAAGTAGATGGGGAAAAGAGATGAAAGGAGAAAACATACGTAGATAGTATCGCTAGCATGCTTCGCTGGTGAGATCGAGTATTCTCCCACATAACTCTTCTTATGCGCAGCTCTGGCTGTCCAGTATGTTGGACAGGCTAGGACGATATCTCTATAGATTAGTCCTGCTCTGGTGTAAGATGTGTTGTAGCTCGATATCGTCTCCGTAGACCCAACTTCGGGATACAGTTCTTCTACTCTTGCGATGTTTCGGTCAGTGAATCCTGGTAGGAAACCTCGAAGCCAGTTGTCGAATGATGCAGTGCTTGAGTTGAAAGGCGGAGTTCCGCTATTGTTCGTGCCTCCAAGTCCTGGCGGGATGAAGTTCTCTCCTGGATCGCGAATCAACATCACATCCCCTCAGTTTGGAGGGAAGCTCTCACCTTCATGTGTATTGTACATCCCCCACCCATAGTCAATATTGACGTCTCCCTTGATCGTCGCCTGACTGAGCGGCTGAGTCAAAAATGTCCCATCAATAACCGGCGCCCCTATTCTAACATTAGCACTTCTTCATCTCCAACAACACCAAACCTCCTTCCAACAAGGGACTTACAAGTATAAGAGCTCGTATTATAAGTATGACTCCCACTAATCGCCAAACTCGCCGTCCTCAAAGTCTGCACATCCGTCTCCTTCAAACACTTCAAACTCTCCTCCCCCTTACACCCCGCCAACTCCACAAAAGCATCGTAAATCGCCTGCGCTTCCGGTGCATCATACTTATAAGTCTTTGGCCAGAACGGACTCGAAGCAAGCGCTTTCGAAAATAAAGGCGGATTTGTCTTCCCACCGTTTGCAATAACCTGCGCAACCACACTCCCACCCCCAGCTGATTGACCCCAAATACTAACATTTCCCTTATCGCCCCCAAATTGCTCTATATATTTATTGGTCCAAACCAAAGCAGCTTGTTGATCCAGAAGGCCTGGGTTGAGGTCTGAGTTCGGATCTGAGGCTATTTCGGCGCCGGGGAGGAACCCGAAGGCGTTGACGCGGTAGTTGGGGTAGACGAAGATGAAGTCACTGTCAGTGCTAGCGTTCAAGACCGGATACCCAGCAGGAGGTAATGTAAAGCTCCCACCACCCTGAATAAACGCGCCTCCATAATACACCACAACCACTGGGCGCAGTGCTTGGCCTTTCGTCCAAGGACGTCCATACAAACCTAAGTAGAGACAGTCTTCTGTTCCATTCACCTGTTTCTTTGTCAGCTTTTCTTCTTATTCTTATTCTTCTCCCTCCTCCCTCGTCCAAAACCTACAGTTCGTTGCGGACAAAAGTCATAGCTCTGATCCGAATTATAAGTCCCGTTCGTGATTGGGAGTGGCGGTTGGGGAGCTCTGAATCTGTTGATTCCTGTTGGGGAAGCGGCGAAGGGGATTTTTCGAAAGTAGGTTAGGTTGTATGTGGAAGAGAAGGAACCTTGGAAGCTGCCGTAGTCGAGGGAGGCGAGGAGGGTTTGTGCTTTTGTGAGAGGGATGAGGCTGAGGAGGAGGAAGTGAGTGAGGAAGGAGAGGGGAGAGTGAGCCATTGCAACGTCTTGTACTCCGGGCTAGGAGTTTGAACGGCAATGAGGCAATGGAATAGACAAGAAAGGTAAGTGACCTTGGCGACTTTGCTCTCTTCTCAAGAATAGCATCTTCAAAGGAAGTAAATATATATAAATCCCCATTCTCGAACATCGCCTCGTTGTCATCGCCTCGTTGTCATCCCAAAATTGTCAAAGTTGGCGGGGTATGGGGATATGGGGTAAATGAGACTGACCAGTCAGAATGACTGACGAAGCACTAGCTTTCCTCGCCCTCTTGTCCGGCTGATTGATGATCCCCATCATGAACTATCAAGTCGGTCTCCAATATCCCGAGAAGATTAATTTTTCCGAAACCCTGTAAGTCCATTCCATACGACCGAAACCCTTGCTATGGTGGAATAGAATACGAGTTCAAACTTGGCCCTTGCTATGATGCGATTTCGGATCCGAAGGCGAAGGAAAATACGCGAGAAGCACGAATGACGCTGTAAATGCATAATCATACAAGTTTTACAGCTTCCTGCAGCTCTCATTCATGGACTTGAGCTGCTCTGCAATTCGATAAGAAAACAATTGTGAAGACAAACTCCCCGACACCCTTGACTCCGGAAGTGACTGTCATGCAAGTCTCAAGCGCTTTGCAGCATCCATAACTTGAACGCCTTCAACACCTCAAATCGCATAATTACCAGAACGGGTCCCGGTGGCGCCCTTCCTTTTGTTAGTCATCTATAACGGGACGATCGTAACGACGTCTCCGACCTTGAATATGAATAATATCATCTGGTCCCGGACCGAAGGGACGATTGGGAGCGTCCTACCATCTAATTAGCACTGTAAAAGTCAAGACTTAGGAGAGGGCTCCGGAGCTGGGAGCTGTCTTAGGAGCTGAGACAAAGTGCAAACGGACATGATCCTTTTGCGTGCAAGCTCTTGAAACAGCTCCCATACAAAAAAACAGCAAATTAGTATGGAAATAAGACGTACCATCGGCGGTAATCCGTCAGGTCGATCTTCTTCCATTCTTTCAACCATCTCCTTCATAATCAAGACGGGAAGCTCGGGATTTTCAGAGAAGAACGCCCCTGTCTCCTCCGGAAAATTCTTTGCAAGGCGAGCTTGGAGAAAACCGACTCTTGAGAACACCTTTCTGAGCAGAGGATCCATAGGGCGGACCCCATTCAGCAGAGTCTTGCATGACTGAAGAACAGCTGGTACGGCGGCCTCCAATCCAGCGATTTCGAAGCTGTTCTCATTGTCAATAAGATTTCAAAGTATAAGAACTCAAAGATAATGCGAAGAGAAAGAAGTGAGAAGAGGAGAACTTCGTGCCAAACATACGCATGTTGTCGGAGAATGAGGAGTGAAGGGACTATCAGAAATTGCATACCTGTTGACGATGTAAGCTGCAATAGCAGCTTTGAAGTCTTGCATCAGATATCTCTCAGCGCAAACATAAACGTCAATGCTGAGAGTATATGCCAACGACCAAGTTCTCAAATCTTCGTCACTCATTCTATCCTCATTGAGAGGCTCGATGATCACGACTTCTTCTACTCGACCAGCACGCCGTCTGTCACGATTTCTTCTCGGTGGCTGTGGACGAGGGTAACCATTCGGGCCAATGATGACAGGCTGTTGAGGAGGAGGTCCGCCAGGATGATGATGGTATCGACGAGGTGGTGGGGGATTCCTTGATGCGCCACAACTCCAACATGGAGGTCCCATCAATTCCATTGTGCAGGTTGCACAATTGCAGGTCGGTCGATGCCGTCCGGGCTGTTTCCTTCTTTCATCATTCAAAGCTCTTTGCTCTCGTCGCCGGCGGTGTCTTCTATTTCGAGCACTGTGAGGAATCAGTTCTGATGTACTACAGATTTAAGCAAAGCAAATAACAAGAGAGGCTTGGAAACAACCTCCTCTCTTCGTCATTTGTATTACCGGCGCCATATCTAGCACGAATGGTACGTAAATGTACACGACGACGTATAGCACGTTCTACAGACCTCTCATCGCTACCTCCACTACTATCGGTAGCGGACTCGGTACTCGAGTTGCCCTCGTCCTCGCCTTCTCTTCCTTTGCCTTTGTTAGGTTCAGCGACTACAGGATTTGTTTAGCATCTTATACGCCCACAGGGGCATAATGTGCTAACCAAGAGCCATTTCCAAAGACCTAATAGGCACAAACTTCTCCTCATATAGCCAGGCGACTACAAAGCTAAAAATGTCTGGATCCTCCTCTGGAAGTTCAAGAACCCCCTCGACTGCTTCTCGAAACTTTCCATCTATTGCCGCACTGAAGCTATCGTACTTCATGAGGATCGCCTTGTGGACGGGGAAGGTTTCGGCAGAGGGTCCGACTCGAACATGAATTATAGGCGAAGTGTATCGTCTAAACAATTATTAGCCTTGTTTCTTGAGATGTGCAATGTTCCAAACGCGCTGGCGCATAGTTGGAGAGGCTTTCACTGTGACATGTGCGCTGAAGTGAGATGAGAACTTACCCATCGACTGTAGAGAGCCATAGATCCTTCTTTGGATCTGCAAGATCTCTAGGCTTCTCCCCCTCTTCAATATGATCAAGTACAACCACATCTGGTGCCGTTGTAGATGGTGCTCTCATTGCTGCGTCTAATGACGTTTCTGGTCGATCGAAACCACCCCGCGTTCTAGCCATCTTACCTTGAATGTCGCACAGGCTCACGACAATTTGCTTGAGAAATGATAAATGAATGTTCAAGAGAAAAATAAATGATGAGACGATACTGTATGGATGCAGTGGCAAGGCTCGTCGCAGGCTTCCGTCGTGAACCCACACCTTTCTCTCACCGAGTTCGAGTTGGAAAGCTGCGGAGGGATTGCGCGCGTGGATGGGCATTCAGCCAATCAAGGAAGGAGACATCCCTCGTCGACAACGATAGGAGATTTGGGACAATATCTGCAGCTTTTATTAGTCGTCAAGCAATTGTTTTTCAGACCGTTTTCACCAGCATGCATCGAGAGCAGAGCTGCTCGTCACGCGATGCCTGGTACAACTAGGTACATCGCAGATGGCTAGACTCTCTCCACATTAGAGAGGCTCTGAGACTTCGTGGAGGTACCCTTTGGCAGCCGTGGTCCATTGTTTGGCTGGCAGCAGTGTGATGCGATTGTATTGGGTGCATTGCAGCGGCGTGCAGATAGGGCTGTTCAGCGATAGGACGACAAGTGATGTTTCGGTCGGGAGAGCTGCAGGTGATGGGCGGGCGAAATCTGTATGCAAGCTCTCCGAGATATCGATTCCGAGACCCTTTTACCTTCTCAATTGGCGAATTGTTGAGGAGAATGGATGCAGGATGCATCGTGAAATCTTGGAACCAGCCGAGAGGAGAAAAGCGCTCTGCGAATGCAGGGGATACTTAAAAGCACGTGCATACCCCGTGACTATACCAGGATTCAAATGAAAGTGTCTTAGGCTTGTATAGCTTGCTCCAAACCTTTGTCTTATGCATGGTAATTATCAAAAGTAAGAATTTCAACAATTTTGATTTGTTAGCGGGATCCCCTAGTTATAGGTTTGAATAGCTGGAAGCGAACATTGCCATTATCTGCTTCATAATGTGCCTTTTACCGAACTTATATTCTGTTCAGAGAGATCCTCTCTACCACGATTTTATTCCCAGGGGTCTGCAACCAACCTGATTCCACTAATTCCTTTCTGCATCTTATCGAGTGCCTCATTGACTCCCTTCAAACCCCCGCTGATCTTTTCGATTGGGAGCGGAGTGATGGCTCCCCATAAAATTCCTTGCGGGAGATACTCGTGGATCACCCACTCTTGCAAGCCGCGATTCTTTTCCTCGTAGAGAGGATCGGACCACGGTTCAAACACACGTTTCACTCCATCGGGAAGCGTCTCAGGCCCGAACGCTGGCTGCATGGCATACAAGTTCCCGCCACCCTGGGCTGTAAGCACCCGCGCTGTCACCGCAACCGTTTTCGACAGAGAGATCGTGTCCACCACTATATCGTAAGGACCCTCGGCCACGAGTTCGTTGACGAGCGAGTCCGGCTCGAGCGTGTGGTCGATTACCGCGGCGGCACCCAACTTGGAGACAAAGTCGCGATGCTTGGGCGAGGAGGTCGTAATGACCGTGTACCCGGCTTGGGAAAGATATTGGACGGAAAGACCACCAAAGCTAGAGGAGCCGCCGTAGATCAGAACCCCCAGACCCTTAGCTTTCGCAGAGCCATCGAGGCTAGGTTTGTCCAGTCCCAATCTTTCCGTAAATAGGCCGACCACACAGGTCAGGTTCATCATGAGACTAGCTGGAATGGCAGAGTCGATGTCGGCCGGGACTTTGCTGACCATGGTATCCCCAACAACCACATATCTTTGATATGCCCCATATTGATTGCCTACAACTCCGAACCTCTTCGAGACCACCACTCTCTCCCCAACTTGAAAGTCTGTGACTTGAGGGCCGACCGCTTCAACTCTTCCCCCAAATGTAGAGCCAAGAACGGCAGGGTATTGAAGAGGGAAGATGTCGAGTTTGGCAATTTTGAATTCCACTGGGTTGAATGCAATGACTTCGTTCTTGATGAGGAGTTCACGAGGTCCAGGTTTGTAAGTTTCGACTTCATGGACCTCAAGGGGCGCCTTAGCAGCGGGGATGATGGCAGCGAGGTTGGCCATAATGATGTAATTATATAATGATCAAGAGGATATTAATAGATGGATTGGAAATGGCAATCAAATAGTAAGTTATTGGCGAGCTCATACTTGAAATTTGCAGACGCTTTTCTAGGTTTTATACTGGAGATCAATACAAACTTCCGAAGTCGTATGTTTCAAGGGTCCGATCGTCTAACGATCCTATGTGAATTCAAATTGCATCTTTCAAATCTCGCTATTGGGCGACTTTTAAGACCGAAAGGCCGAGGGCAAGTGGGCGAGCAGCGACAACTTTCAACGTATGTTCAGCGTATGTCTAAAAAGTCCATTCGTTTGGACCTGAGTGATTAGTAATGCCACGGAGGTTCTCGGCGGACGACGACTCAACACCTGTATGTAGCAGACGCCTGGGCCTATCTAATACTGTTGGAATAGATATCACGTGTCTAGGCCGGTAGGCTTAGCGTGATCTTACTCTTTATAAGAGTAAGCCTCGAGCTCTTAGACTCGAGGTAAAACAAGAACAATGAACAGCACTGATTTTACCCTACGCTTTACCCCTCCATCATAGACGCGTACGCTTTCCTAAGTGATACGTATCTCCGATTGTAACGACAAATACCATTGCTTCTGATCTTTCGAAAATTAACGGCGTCAAATAATCCCCTAAATTAAGGTTTATGTCATGGACGGGATGCCTGGTATGTTGCGAGAAGTTTCGACAGCCTCAGATATTCTCTGGTTTTGATGCTATCTGCTTTGAGAATACGACCCGGAGCACGTGGTCTAGCTCTTGCGCACGCATGTTTACGAACAGGTACGGAATGATACAGTAGGGTAGCGGAGTAAATATTCCTAGAGTCTTTGCCATTGCTATCAAGCTTCACTTTAAGAAATTGCCATTAGTCTTGGCCAGAATCTCATCATAGTACCCCTGAAAAGCTAGCCAGCCCTTCGCAGGCGTTCCAATCTGATCATAGGTGAAAGCAGCTTCTTCATCCTTGATCAATATCTTCTTATGTCCACTTCCAGCAGAAGCAGCATCCACAAGTAATTGAGCATGGCAAGTCTTGTCCAGACTCATGAACCAGAATGCTGCCTCGTCCACGGATTGACCAACAGTCAACAATCCATGGTTCTGCAGAATCGCTGCTTTCCCATTGCCAAGGCACTTTGCGATACGGCGGCCTTCTTCTCGATCGAGGACAATGCCGCCAAAATTGTTGTATATAGCATGGGATTTGTAAAATCGGAGAGAGTCTTGAGTGATCATGTCAAGTTCTCGGCCGAACACTGAGAAGGCTTTGCCATAGACTGAATGGGCATGGCAAGCTGCATGGACATCGGGTCGGGCTTTGTGGACTTCAATGAAATTAGCAGAAGTTACCTGAGGGATGAATGTAAACGTTACTCTCAGAATGGATGGCAAAGGCCGCAGCATTGATAGGCTCATCTCCAATGACAACATCTCCATCTTCGTTAACCAAAATCAAGTCACTGACACAAATTTGAGAAAAATGCTGGGAGAACGGGTTGAGCCAGAAATGATCAGTCAAGATTGGATCTCGAACGGAGCTTTCAAACGTCAATAATACGATTAAGCAATAATATCTCGAGGCTCAAACTCACATATGTCCAGCAACTCCCTCATCAAATCCTCTCTCAGCAAAGCTACACTTATCAGCAAGAACACTTAAATTCGGAAGCTACTGACTCACAACCGAAACGCTGCAGCAAGATGTTGCTTTCGATACAATCTCTCCTCCTCCAAACTATCAAACTTCGGATATGATCTGATCTTCAACTTCTTCCCGGAAACAGTCTTCCCCAAAGCCGCCACCTGAGCGTTGCTTGAGGTTTCGCCTACGAGAGTTGTTGCTGACGGTGCCATGTTTGCTACCTTTGGTCTGTGTATAACAACAATGGAAGAGTTTAAAAGAAGGTCAACAATTCAAACATATGGTCGTTCAGGAAGAATGGTAGCGTCTGACAATCAGCGAAAGCCCGATTGGGATGCCCCTCAGCGCGGGGAAGCAAAAGTGGGGTGGAGCGGAAACTACTTAGCCGGCCGCAGAAGCTCGTGATCTCACCCCGAGTTTGGACTTCCAACTCGCAACTCATCCCTCATATGGACCCCAAACCATTCCAACGAAGCTGTGCAAGGGCATTCAAATTATCTGTTCTAGGCGAAGGTGTGAATGAAATTGAGATGATCGTTGAAGCTCCGTTTGCACCTCTGAGATGACGATAAGCCTGACCTCGGACTCTATTGCTCATCTCCTGCCTGAGATTCAGTGTATGTATCAAGTTTACGAACTCGAACCAGCCTCCACTTCAGAGTCTTGCGAGGCAGAAAGTTGCCTCACATGATCCAGCTCTCAGAACGCGCAAGCCCCGTTACGCGAAATCAGCCATAAGACGGCGTGTTGAGCTGTTCGGCGTTAAATCTCTTCCACTCGAAGCTTGCTGACATTGTGCGTGTGACAGCCAAGAACGATGCTTTTGCGAATGCTTCAGAATGAGAAACTATGCGTGCAGATCAAGATGCAATACCGCGTTCTTATGACCTCTGGAATTCACGAGCTCACCTTCTTTTACGCCGTTTTCCATTTTGGCTTTTGGTACTGGAGGTCTTCATGCAAGAGAGCTCGAAGAGAGCTGTCAAATGCGGGATAAGCATCTCACCCGTTCTGTAAGGCTGAGGAGTGCATTCGCTGCGGATGAAGCCGAGACATAAAGCCACAGCTGAACCTACCCCTCCATAGAGAGCTTACGCCACTATTCCACAACATACTGCCTCTGCCCTATGATCTCTTAAAATACAGTCAGATGAAACCAAATGCGGTGTTTGTGGTCGACGTGGCAGGGCTGAACCTGTGCTTCAGCTCGTGTCTTGAATGGGAAGGGACGTTGGAGGAGAGCTACCTAGGCGGGGTAGCAAGCTCGACGTGGTTCGACTCGAATTTAATATCCCACAATCCTCTCTAAACTTCTCCAAACCTCTCTTTAGTGCGAACACTTCCATCAAGATACAACATCCTCGAAGACATGTCTGCAATCAACTACCCAATCGTAGGCGCTCCAAAGCCTTCTACAGCTCCGGCTGACGGTACGTACTCGCACTTCATCCGTACCTGCATTCATCCCGTCACCTTCGTCTTGAGCTCCAAAGTCCGGCCTCGATATCAGAGCTTTGGGGCTCATCAGAAGTAGCATGGTACCAGACATCATGAAACTGACAATCTCCCAGGTTCTGTCCCACTTCGAATCGAGATCCGCGACCTGCAGAAGAACCCTGATCAATGGAACCTCTACCTCCTCGGCCTCAACGCATTCAAGAGCCTTGATGAGAAATCAGACCTCTCTTACTACGGTATTGCAGGCATTCACGGTCGACCATATCGTCCATGGGGAGGCGTGAATGGCGACAATCCTGGGTAAGCAACAACTCGGCTCTCTTGATATGCAGGAAAGGTACACACTGATTCGTTGGACAGTGGATGGCAGGGATATTGTACCCATACTTCTATCCTCTTCGCCCCATGGCATCGTCCGTACCTTGCCTTGTTCGAGCAACAGCTCTATGCAGCAGTCCAGAACATTGCCTCTCAATTCCCCGCTGAGTCGAAGGCTCGCTATCAGGCTGCTGCTGCCAGCTTCCGCATTCCGGTACGCTTACTGTTCTTGAGTTCCTTTCTTTTGGCTAACGTGTATCAGTATTGGGACTGGGCTGCCACTCCAGAGGACGGTGGATACTTCCCTAACATTGTCGGAAGCGCGGCCAATGTCAAAGTGATCACGCCAGCTTCAGGCGGAAAGACTGTCACCATTCCCAACCCTCTGTATACTACCCAGTTCCATCCTCTCCTTCCTGGTGACTTTGTCTCTCAACGATCCGGAAATGGCACAATCCCGGTATGCCTCCCATCTTCATCATCCCCTTCCTTCTTTTATCCGAAGTCTCACCTGATAGGGGCTGGATATTGGATATGCGTGCTCTTCACTAAGATCATGAGTAGTACGCAAAATGGACATCAACTCTCCGCTACCCATCCAATCCTACCTCAACTTCTGCCGTTTCGGAAGAGGATCAGGTCTTCCAGGCAATGTCAACTCAATTTGCAGCCATTCAACAGAACGTCAACATCCTCCTTACCGATCCCAACTACACCGACTTCACTACTTTCAGTAATCATGAGCTTATCAATGACGATCCTGGTTTCCAGGCCTCTCTTGAGGACATTCACAACGGTATTCATGGGGCTGTTGGTAAGTCTCCAATTTTGTGTGTAGTGGTCCTCTCTCCTTTTAGTCATTTTGAAGTCCTTGCTGCAAACTTCTGCATGTCTCATCACCTTAAGAAGTATACATCTTGCTTCAGAGAATACCCGCCACACCATTTGAAGAACACATGTTGACTTTGATATTTTATCAATTAGGTGGTACTGGTGGACATATGGGAGAGCTTGATTATTCTGCCTTTGATCCCGTGTTCTGGCTTCATCATGTGTAGGTCGACGCTAGTTAATTGTCTTGGTTCGCTACAGATACTGACTCATTTCGTTATAGAAATGTTGACCGTCTCTTCGCAATCTGGCAAGCCATCAACCCCTCCCAATACACATTTGACAGGGTCGATACTCAAGGCGGTGGCACTTTCGTGATTCAAGCTGGCAGTGACGAGAACACCACCACGGGCCTTGCACCTTTCAATGATGCGACCGGTCAGAACTATTGTGAGTATCAACGGAGAAATCATGTCCCCTTACGCAATCTTCTCCGAGGACAATGCGAAACTTCTCGCAGAACAATCTAGATCGGGCATTTACTAATTTGTATGATTCACAGGGACCGCCGCAGCCGCCTCATCCACTCAGACATTCAACTACGCATATCCCGAGACACAGCGCTGGCTATTCCAGAGCGACTCAGATTACCAAAACAGCATCCAAAATACCATCCAACAGCTCTACGGTGGCCTCGCTAACAACTTCACCGACAACTCCAACTTCATGGTTCAGTCAGCGGCCGCGCCAGCTGCGCCTGCAATCAAGGAGGTAGCCATCGAGAATCAGAAGCCTATCGTCGATTCTGCACCTGAAGTTGCGCCTGCAAAGCAAGACTCCGGCTTCCATCCTATCAAGGGTTTAGTTCACCAAGTTAAAGAGATCTTCCATCACAATGATACCCCTCCAACGACGGATCGTGGGCTAGATCTCGAAGCTGAAATCGGCAAACGTGAGTTGCTCCTTTCAAGACGCAGAATGAACTGTTGCTCTCATCTCTCCTCTTGTGGAACATTTGAACTGACTCTAGATCAAGCCGTCGAAAACAAGCCCGAGCCGAAGGCCGTCACCTACACTGACTACATTGCCAACATCAAAGCCTCCAAACACGGCCTTGGCGAGTCCTATCGTGTGCATATCTTCCTGGGTGATTTTACTCCAGATCTGAAGACTTGGCATACTCAAGATGCTCTCGTCGGTACTTTCATTGGTAAGACAATGCCGGATTATTACCTACTTGCTGAAGGCTTTGTTTGCTGACGATTACAGCCTTTGGAAAGAATACCACTGCAGGGGATGATGGTGAGACTAGCTGTGGAAAGTGCAAGAAGGATGCCAAGCGTGATGTCTACATCACCGGCACTATTCCCTTGACCGCTCAGATTCTTTCGGTAAGTCGCACTTCTTCGGTCACATCCTGCGAGACACGTTTAGCATGCTAATACCGAGCAGGAGGTTAAGAAAGGCGACTGTCCTTCCATGGACAAGGAGAACGTCATCCCATACCTGACCAAGAACCTTCACTGGCGCGTCACCCTTGCAGACGGCACCGAATATCCTCGCGAAAATGTCCCAGGCCTCACAGTCAGCGTTGTTACTACCGATGTCACCATTCCTGTCCACGGACGACCTCAACGAAGTGGTGTCTACGAAACTCATCCTGAGGTTACTGCTGGTAGACCTGCTGGCGCTTCTGCTTAGTTACAGGGCTTGAAACTCCGAAGGTGGCGAAGGGCAAATAATAAATTTTGGGAATGCATTTCAATGGCAAGGGTCCAGGAGCGTCGAGATTACTTGAAATTCTGCGATATGCAAAAATAGTTTCCCGCGTTGCTCTTCACAAAGAAACAATGCAATCACCAGCATGAAAGACTAATGATGACCCCGCATTGAGACGTGAGCTGTAGTTTTCACATCCCAACACTTCAATCCAAGGCTGTCACACCGGCAGGTACGTCACATCGTCGAACCATCCTCCTACTTTTCAGCCTCAAAAGCCACTGCCTTCCACCAAATATCTCTCCATGATATCATGAGGCCATTCAAAGTCTCTTTGTGCTTCTTTCTGAGATCTTAAGAAGCCCCGCACTCCACTCCTAAGAAAGTTTCTAGGATCTTTGTCGATATACATCCAAGATGATACCCACGACCAGCACAGGTGTTGTTACCACTGCCATCTCGACAAGTTACAGTGATGGAACCGCAGTGACAAAATACTCAACCGTAACTCTGACGGCTACTTATTTTGGAGAGACTTTCTCTACATTGTCTACAGCACCTGATATTTCACCTCTCGCACATCGACAGCTAACACCGCAGATCCTACCTTTATTGGCTCTTCGACCTTTTAAGTGTCAGCGGATTTGACTTCAAGCTCTTCAAATTCTTCAACGACATCCAGTCACAAAGCCACACATAAAGGAGGATTGGCATCAGGCGCGAGAGCTGGGATCGCAATCGCGATCATAACCCTCTTCCTGCTGGCTTTATTGGCAATATGGATTGTGATCCGACGATGCAGGAGTTTGAAGAATGAGGGACGAGACACCTTACCGGAGTTCCATGGACGCGATCAGCATACGAGATACTTGGTACCAGCAAAGAAGGAGATCGGGTTGGGGAAACTGGATGTGGACAAGAAGGTCGACAAGGTGGTTGTTGATGAACTATCAACAAATCATGGAAAGAAGGTCGTTTCTTTTGGACCAAACCAGCGAGAAGCAGCACACGAACTCGAGAGCCCAGTTCCTTCCTCTCTAACACCACATCGCGGAACTTCGGGCCAAGGTTCTATACCAAGTGCAACCCAACAGCAGACTAAAGTCGTACAAGAAAGCTCGATTTTGAATACGTCAGAGGAGGAACGCAGAGTGAGGGCATTACAAGAGAAAATTGACAGCGTGCGGGACGAGCGGAAGAGACTTGAGAGGATTCAAGAATTGAGGGATTTAAAGGAGCAGACAAAGAGGGATATGTTGGATGCGAAGAGATATCAAAGAGGGGTTTGACGATGAGCTTTACCAAAGAGATTCTGTGTACCGTCTTTACCATCATTCGTTCTCTAGGTAGTCGACGACTCAAGCTCCATCTTCTTAGTTCTTAAGCAAGAGTATGAGAAGAATCCGAGCTTAGAATGAGACATCACTTCCCTCGAGATGGACAAGTGATGTAGCGTTCAATCCAGCCTTGCGGCAGCGAGACAACATGCACGTGCAAGGATGCGAACATTGCTACCTGAGATCTCATCCATTTCCTCCTTCTTGTTCTTCTTTCATCACTATCAACTTTCCATCAGATGATACGATTGGCTATTCGCCGAAGATCCAACAGTATGAACGAAACAGCATCGCAAGTCTTGTACTCCCCACTCGACACCTCCGCATCACAAATTCGCGGTTTTCAGCTCCAGCCTCGTCTGGTGGGAGACCGGAGCAAGATCATGGGAGAATTGAGGATCGTTGCCTTTGATGAAATGCCAAGCTATGAAGCCTTGTCCTATGAGGTACGTATCTACAAATTCTCTTCGTCTCTGCGAATGCTTGTGTGGAATATTATGCTGAGTGAACCATTGTCTAGTGGGGCAATATCTCAGACTAGCCTTTTTCCATCGTCGTCAACGGCACCACACAATCGGTCAGAGAGAACTTATGGTGGGCGTTATATTACCTATGGAATGACGATGAAGTTCGAACGCTGTAGATAGACGCGCTGTGCATCGACCAGGCCAACACCGAGGAGCGCATTCATCAGGTCATGCAGATGGGGAAAGTGTATCCAAGTGCTAGTAGAGTGGTCATCTGGCTAGGACATGGCGACTTTCCGGATGAGGAGTTGTAATAACTATATGGTGATACCATGGCAGAACTCTACTGCTCTCGCAATATGGAACGTATCTTGGAGTACGTTGACTTTCTCGTGAGATGCACAGTCTGCCATCTACCGCTAAATTTAGTCTTACCTCACGTATTGAAAGCGGTTCCAAAATCAAATTCAAGCCAGGCGATAAGAAGTACTTATCAGCAAGATACACAACCAGCACTGAGCCTTGGCCGTACTTCTTTCGACACTTTCAGCGGTCAGAAATGTTTGTATTCTGCCTTGCTGGATCGACTTTGGATTGTACAAAGAAGTTGCGTTGGCCAGAAATGCCATTCTCCAGCGAGACGGCATATCAATCTCGTGGAACGATTGGCTCTCTGTGTACTGGGAGATCCAGAATTATTTCGACCTCAAACGTTCAAGGCAAGAGATGGAGAGAAATTTGAAAAGTTCTACACTGAAATGGATGATTCCAATTTCAAATCGGTGCTACAACCTTGGGATCGAGTCTCTAGAAGGCAACCTGAATTCTTGTTTGATCTCACTGTAGGTCAGAGCGAATTCAAGTGCCAAGATCCTCGAGACAAAATCTTTGGCCTGTGAGCTATGTGTCCTGATTGTCGCAAAGATGCAATTCCAGTCGATTACTCAGGATCTGTACTGCTGCTGTGTCTAGAATTACTTGAGCATCACTATTCCGTCCATCACCGCAGTAGAGATGAATATCATTATGTGTGGTTTCTTCTCGGACTGTTTGGTGCTCACTTTTCGCAAAGTGAATCGGTAGAAGTACAAGTTCAACTTAATATGAATCAGAAATTCTGGGAGAAATCCAGACCTGGAGAAGCAGCATCACTCCTCAGGAAAATCATACATAGAGTTTACAGTCGAAGACTCAACGCCCGTATTCACATGAGCGAGCCCGACCAACGAAGTCATTCAGAAAGGGAAGTGGGCTTAGAAGGTCAAGGCAGGACTGGAAGCTGAAAAATGCTACCTCTCACAAGAAAAATAATGCCACAATCAAGCATCCACGAAACAATGCAAGTACAGAACATACAAGTGAGCGCGATTACAGGTCGTCGCCTCCCTAGCACTAGCGAGAATTTCGCTCCCTTTTTCATAGCTCACCCCATCATAAAACTCCCCAATCATGACTTCAACATTCTTCCGACTCAATCATCCTTTTGCATCCATTCCGTCCCACTTCCATGACTTCCTTTGCTACCACACCTCAATACTGATAACGAACCACCCTTGCCTTGGTCCAGAATATCGGCCCCGCAGAAATTCACCCTCGTCCTCTACTCCTGAGTATTGGTCCCCACCTCATGTTCCGAACTCTTGTCGGAATTCTGTACGATTCCCAAATCTCGCTTTGAAGATCACCAACGATCAATCGTCTTGCTCGTCTTGCCATCCTTCAAATCCTGATTCCGCATCTCAAATTCCCTCCTCTGGCGCCACTAACAGGACTTCTCTGGATAGTGAGGAAGCAATCTATTCTCAGACTTGAAAGTATCATTTCATACCGACTCCCAGGTTGAGTTTCTTACAAACCCAACGACGAAGCCTCCGCAGCACCAACAGCCTGACATTGAACTATCGCATCGTCAGCAAAACCGAACCCAAAATCAAGAACAGCGAGAAATGCTGTAGGATCGTACTTGGCTGCGTATCACATTGAGCGATCGTCAGACCGTTATTATTAGCGCCATTCGCAATGACTGAAGGCGAATGATGAAAGGGAGACAGGGACGGGTTTCCTCACCTGGAAATTAGTTCCAGCTGTTGCATTGCACCCCAAGGTAGTCTCAGCAGCTGCGACGGCTGAGCTAGTTGTCGATGCCGTTGTCACAGTAAGAGAATTCGACAATCCCACCGAAGATGACGAGCCAGCTCTCGAAGAAAGTGGTACAGGAGAACCAGTTGGCGCTGTGCCTACCGAAGAAGGAACAAATGAACTAGTTGATGAAGAAGAACTTACACATCGCCAGTAAAATGTACCATTTCAGCCCCCGGAAATACTTACCTCTCCCCATTTGGTAACCTCGAGCTCTCCCTCTCCACCAAGATCGAAGAAAACACACCACCAGCAATAATTCCAACTACGAAAGCCACGACACCTATCCTAATCCACAAAATAGGCACTCTAGCTACCGTTCTCCTCGTCTTAATCCTTTTCCATATCCTGCGAAACAAGGAACATCGTCTTCGTTTCTCACCGCCGTACCCCTTCGAAACCACTTCAGGAGAGGAATCAGAAGCAACCTCTAATCCTGTAGCAGGAACAACTTCTATACCTCCGATTGAGAAATGGGGTCTTCTTCCCCAGGAAATGATAGATGGCATCGCTGCACGGCTGCTGCGCGAAGAGAGACGATTAAGAGTGGAGCATTTCAATGACTGTCGGCTTCATAAAGGTTTATTATTTTCCGTTCTTGGAATGAGGGGAAGGAGAATGGAGGTAGCCTTGTAGTGAAAGGATTTGGTTTCATGAAAGCATTATGGTGTTGTGTTAGGGGAGAGTTGCTGGGAATGAAGATGATTGGCTGGAATTTAGCGATGCAACTTCATCGTTGTAAAAGGCAGTCGTACTCATTCCCTGGTTCGAACAGCGAGAAAGACTTGGCCACTCGAAAACAATCGAGCAATCGAGCAAACCGCAGATCTTGAAGCTCTACAAGTGTGGGGAAACAAGCGAGCGCAATAGGGGTCGTGTTCAGTCTCCACTCTACTGGTTTTGACCCCTGAGCCATCGTGACAACACTTCCACAATGAGATGACTTCAACTTCTAAACCATTTCATCATTGACAACACATAATGGCAAAAAGGAAAAGCTCATGGTCGTATTCGTAAAATAAATTCTGATGTCCAATGATAATTTGATAACAACCATAACTTCCGTGTAGATGGTGACGTGATAGATTCGAGCTGCTAGTGGATATCCACTTTGATGATGTTAACATCAAGCTCACCTGAAATACCAGACCTCAGCATCTGGATCCTCCTCTTCCTCATTCATCTTTCAAACAATCGAAATTCGAACGTAAAGTTTCCAAAAGAAACAGAAAACAACCGCTAAAATGGACGGAGACCAAACAGCAAAGACCTTCGACGAGGGCGCCAACTCGGCCATCAAGTCCATGAACGATACGGATGGAATCCATGAGGTTTCTCATCGTGCTGTACGTTCCCTTTTCCCTCCACTTCTCCTATATCTTCACCATCCATCGCTGACAACTATGCCTCCAGGAACCAGCTGGCGAGAAAACCACCGGCACCGGAACATCCGCCTTCAACAAAGACGGCGCCATAGGCTCAGCATTCAAAGCCGACGGAGCAATCGGTGGGACAGCAGATAAGATCGGGGGACCGCTTGCGCAGGATGGGGCGATTGGGTGGGTGTCTTCTTTTTCTCCTTTTGTCAACCCGAAGAATATGAGATTGGAGAATGGTCCTTTGGTTCAGTCTCGGAGTATAGAAAGGAAGACGGAGACGAGAAGAAATATATATGGAGGTGCATATGGAAAGAAGCGTGTACCGCCTCCTCCTCTGTTCTCTGCGACTCCATCTTTCCTCGAAGGAAGACGAGATCGGCTTGCAGCTGCACCGTGCCTTTCGCCTTCATCATCGGAAGGGAGTAGGAGGGGCAGTGAGGCGTATGAGAGCGAAGTTGAGGAGGGGAAGAGATGGGTTGAGGAGTTGTTAGGGGAGATGCCTAATGTCGCTTGATCCCTTCTGTCATTTTCGCGATCGTATGATGTTTTCTTGCCCGTGTTTTTGAGTTCGAGCGTTTGGTGTTCTGGTGTTGCAAAGCTAGCCACAGCGTTGCATTTCAAGGAGTTGAGGCTGTGGGGCGATCAAACCACAGGACCGAACTTTCTTTCCGAGATTTCGGGACGGAAGCGCGTTTTGTTCTCGGACAACCGAAAGGACCATTCTATGAAACGATCCAAGTTTGGAGTTTGGCATTTGGCATTTGGCATGGGATGAAGATGAGATGAACAGAACAGGTGACGAGGGAAGTGGCCCGAAAGGGTGAGATGTGGGGAGCACGCAATTGAAATGAATATTTGCTAATATGTTGCGTGAACAGGAAAATTTTTAATGCGGATGGTGCGATTGGAGGTCGTGTTCAGGAGACTTTGGGGAAGCAATAGATGGGAGGATTGATTGCGCTTCGGGTCTTTCTTCACTTGAGATGAGACGAGACGTGATGATTGGATGCAAGGAGATTGAACGAGTCGCGACAATACAAAAATGAAGAGACGAACAGTGTAAAAATTACGTAGTTTAGTCATTCAATCATTCCATACACACTTTTATCAAATCTGCTTCCCTACATACTCCTAGGGTATTTCAAGAAACAGAAGCAGAGGCTGATAGATTCAAACAAGATTACCTTCACGTGGTTGAAGCAAAACGCCGCCATTTTCATGCAACAGATCCAGTATATGCATCCATTTCCCCGGTGTTGTTTAACCTACACACTATATTACCACACACAATTCCATCCCATATCGTACCGGTATTTTGTTTACAAAGCGAAAGCAAGAACCAATCCTCCGATCATGGCCAAAGAGCCGGAAGCGAGGTTTGCGACGGCTGCGTTGGTGGTTGCTGTGGCCGCGCCGCTGGATGTAGCTGTCGCAGAGCCGGTCTTGGATGCAGTTGCTCCGGAACCAGTGGTGGTAGAGAGGACAATTGAGGTGGATGAGTTTCCAGTTGGCTTGGAGGAGGAAGCGGTGGAGAGGGTGGTCGCGTTGTAGGAAGAGCTCTTGGCGGTGTATGAGGAGGTGATGTTGGCAGAGGTAGAGAGGGCGGATGTGGAGTATGCGGATCCCGTGCTGAGGGTCTTGGTCACGGTCGAAGCTGAACCAGTAGCGCTTCCTGAGGTGGAGGAGCTTGAGCTGCCGGTGATGTGGAAGGGGAAGGAGTATTGGAAGATGGTGGAGTCGGAGTCGAGGGTGAGCTTGAATCCGAATGTCGCGAACGAGCCGATCGAAGATGGGATGGCCCAGCTGTACTTTCCGTCCGAATTTGCGATTCCAGCTAGAAGATTGTTAGTTGGTTTAGAAGAACAATTGACGCGTCGAACATACCCTTGATCACATCGCCCAATTCAAGAGTGGCTGGAGTGGCGCCTTGGAGAAGGGTGATGGTGACAGTGTCGGAGCTGTAGTTCGCACTTGGGTCCCAGACAATGTTCAAGGTCGAACCTGCAGCCACGTTCTGGTCTTGAGTTGGGGCCGTGATAGGATCGAAGCCGGTAGTTTGTGCGCAAGCAGAGGCGACGAGTGCCAAAGTGGCAGAGATGGTAGAGAAACGCATTATGAAGATTGAGAACTGAAGAAGAAAGCTAAAGAGCGTGGTGTATCGAAGATACAAAGAGTGATAGACTGGAGGATTAACGGTGGTGAATCAACAGAATGGTGGCAGGAAGAAGAATGGGAGGAAGCTGGGGGATATTATAGAGATCCGCCACGAGCCGAGAGCGCCATGAACTTAGCTGGAAGTAGTTAAAATCCGTACTGGGGACCAGCATTGAGGGCATTTTGAGGAGAGCGGGCCAGGCCAGGCATCATTGGCCCCGTTGGGGTGGGAAGGGGTGGAAAAGGAGAGCAGCTCATTTCGTTAGTGACAGGGGGGTATGACTGAGCTGAATTTGGGAGAGCGCCAACAGAGGGGCGCAGTACAAATAGTGCAAATTGTGAAAACAATATAACGTTGCGAGCGCAGTAATGCAACCCTTCGCTCGAGTGAGCCTTGTATTGGGAGAATATATTGAGCTGACACACATGTTGTGCGCCAAATATGGAGGTCTTGGAGGATGTTCGACCTCGAGTCGTGGTTATCGCGAGGTCCGACTGAGGTTTTGGTTGCTGTGCCCACCCCGGACATTTTAGAGTTGTTTTATGCAGGTTAACCTAATTGAGCTTTATGCAAGCAAGCTTAAATCTCTCTTGACGGCGTTTGGTGCCTTTAGTGTCAGGCACAGCGCCGTGGTTCCTGGACCAAATTACGCTTAACCCATTTTGCGGGCGAGGCCACGGCCGACAGCAGCATGGCAAGCGTGCGCTGAAACGCCGTCACCCTTTCTTTTGGCAGGCACGCTGCCGTCACATTCAGAAATCTGGAGTGCATCGTATGGAGTCTTACAGACAGCCACAAATCTGCGCACAATGGCATTTCCCAGAGCTGAAAGCCGTTGCTGGAGGAGAGGCTGTTTCTGCAGCCTCACATTCGATCGACAAAACTCGCTCAGAAATTGGCAACTAATTTGGACCCACCCAGCCACTAAGATTAAAGTTATTTCCTTAGCTTTTCTAGCGCAAATCCTTCACAACCGAGATTTTCGTGACGGAGCGAGCAAATCTGCCACTCACGAGGCCGAGATGGTGATCGCGTCTTACTCGGGGTACGTGATGTCAACGTCGCTATCCGCGAAAAACGCCTCGAACTGCATATTATCGGAGATACTCGTACGCCCAGCAAGGCTCTCAGCCCCAAGCAGCCTTCAAGTGAAGCGCCGAAACCTCACTGGCGGCCAGCGAGTTGTGTGAAAATTGTACATGTTTAAGGATGAGACAGCTCTAGAATCACTGACGACCCCTCCTTGTGAAGTTCATGAGGCTGGGGGTACAAGGCTGAGATTGAATGGGTGGTCAAGAGGGCCGACTCACCTATTTTGGTATGTTGCTACCAGGTGACTGGAATCTCTCCGAGGAATGCTCGAGTGAGGCAAGGCGGGGAAGCTTCTTAAGGGCACCATGGAATGCAAAGTCTAGATCAGCAATAAGTGAGCGAGCAAGAAGCTTGTCCCACGGCAGATCAACATTTGACAAAGTCTTCGCGAATCTGTCAGAAAGCTTCGATGTTTTTCATATCAATTCTTGATAATTCGGTCAGCCAATAATCCCCCCCCCCCGAAGAGCATTCGTGGGCACCGGCTGCAATGAGAAGGGACGAGTTGCCCAAGATGAAAGAGGGGATCTCATTCATTCAGCGCTTGTATCCACGACTCGATAACCCATTTTAGCAAATCGTGGTCCTCCTTTTCTTCAGCGAAGAACAAAACTTGTGTCTCCCAGCTGCAAGGCCATCTTATGATCCAGCCTGTCGGTCATTCTGCTGGCAGGTGCTATGTTACTACAGTCATTTTTCAGCAAATTATTTTGCAGTTCAAAGTCATCGAGCTATTGCTTTCCATAAAGGCAAAGTCTACACAGAATCTTCGGCCATTTGGGCCTCAACGCTTCGAATACCGCGGACAGGCTATGCCATGGGGTACAGTCAAGCAATCGCTCTTCCATCCCGTCACAGCGAATTAGCTCTGAATTTGAGACTCATGATACTGGACCCTCCCTGCTTACTACATCAACTCGTTCATCTTCACTGTCGCTCGTACCTGCATCAAATCCTTCTACTTTATGTCATATTTGAGCGAGCCGTCCCTTGCGCATGCGCACGAGAGCTCGGAAACTTTGGCCAACGGGAGTTGATGCTCTTCGTGGACTTGACCAGCTGTGATGATAGCTTCTAGCAGCAAAACAATATCTGGGCCCACTGGACACTCATTGTCGTAATCGTTTTGAAATTCAAAGGACCGCATTCCTTTCTGTAACGTCCCAATCTCTCCAAATTCTTCATCCTACTTGAATTCACTTTGTATGTCCATTTTCATGAGGATACTAAATTCACTTTAAGCGCTATATCTTTGTTGCATGTCAGGATGTCCAGCAGCATTCCAGACATTGATTTGGAATTTTAGAGGTTTGTTTCTTGTCGTAACATTTCATAAAAGACTTGGATATTGGAATTTGTTATTATGGATCTACTACTTCGTAGGTATTGAAATATAAAGTGAGCCCAAAGTTCCGCCAGAGTGGGAACAAAATTTCCGCTCCACTCCGCCTTCCACTCTGGGCGGCGGCATCTCGTTGAAGTCCCGCTCTCAGAAATACACTTATAATGTTCGCATGAGGCAGGGACATGGGCATTCGACCAAGCGGGATTCAACGCCGAGAATGTCGCTAAAAAGTCAGACGAGTGGCAAATCCTTAGCTCGCCTTAAGAGTCAATGTCCAGAATGTCCTCGGAACTTCGACGCACAACAATGCTACAAAAGCTCAATGTCCCAAATGCTGCTGGATTCGTCGACCTGCAACAAACCCTTCTCTGGCAATCTGTTGCAGATCGCAAGTATCAATGCCACTTCCCCGTTGGCCGAACGTTAACAGGAGCTGAATCAAGCAAAATCGGGCCTGGCGGCTCCAACCAACAGCGACCTGCATGCTCTCGATTGTTCCTTCCCCGCCACTCATTTTCTCCATCATTTGACAGGTTCTTCACCTGCAGCCACGGCCATCCCCATCAACAAATCTGCAATGCACCTTCTGTCACCTTCCTTCTTTATGGAGCCGCTTATCCGTGGCCCAAGAGGGCATTTCCATGCTATCAGAATATGGGACGATGATTGGACAACCGTCTCGGAATTGATTCTGAATCTGTACAAGTGTACAACTGGAAAGAAGAGCACGAACTTCTCAGCCTTACCAAAGTGCCTCGACATGCACCCCGATTATTTGTTTTTAGGATGTTCGCGACGCGTGAGAGAGGATAGATACCCCGCTCGCCCCATTTCTGAGTTGTTTCTTCCCATTTCTCTTCTTTTTCCTGTTGTCTTTTTTTGCTTGAAGCTTTTCGTTATATGCGATGATCTCTCGTTTTGTCGCGATTTGCAAGCAGCCTCGTCTGGCCAAGAAGATCACTGTGGGCAGTGAGGCCAGGGTTAAGGCCTGTGTTGCTCGAGGCTGAAGATGAGTCCTCCGAGTCGTCAACAGAGGCCGGGACCTGGGAAAAGTGGAAAAAGGACACAATCCGAAGGCGTTTCTGGCAAAGGCAAGGCTCAGGCACATAATCGGAGAGTAAGCTGGTCTATCATGTCTTGCACCTTCGTCTCTTAGATTCAAAACAGATTACTGACCATATTCTGGATAGAAGAGTAATGCCGGACAAACGCATCCTATGCAACGATTTCTTGTCGAAGATCCATATGCAGCCTGCAAATCGCCCGCTGGATTCACTACCGCTTCGGATTCCAACTCCAACATCCACACGAGTGTATATCGACATTTGAAGAATGTGGTTGGCAATCAAGAATTTAGGCTTTTGATTGTTGGCAAAGGTGCAGGGACAGACAGGATCAAATGCAAGCTTACTTATTCGAATCTGCAAAACCCACCTGTCTACACAGCTCTTTCATACACCTGGCTCAACTCCCACTATCATTCTTACGCAGAGTCACAAGAACCCGAGGGGGAAAGTTCTATCTGGGTCAATAAGCATCGCTTTACTGTCGCTCCAAACCTACGTGCTGCTTTGTGGCATCTTCGAAGCTCGACAGAGCCAAAAACTTTCTGGATCGATAAAATTTGCGTAGACCAGACGAACATAAACGTGAGTAGACTACTCTGTCCTTCCTTTGTTAGGTCGCCAGGACATAGAGGTGCTTCCTAGTCAGATGCAAATCGCCTGATGGTCTCCCGCAAGATTTACAGCTCAAGAATGCTGATCTCGATTCACGTGCACAGGAAAGAAGTCATCAAGTACAACTAATGTATGAAATCTACCGAAGGGCAGCAAACGTCATTGCCTGGCTCGGTATAAGCTACGATCGCAGCTCGCATGTATTCAACCTCATTCGCACCATTGCTCGAGAGCCGGATTATGGCCAACGACGACACATGTTCCTTCGTGAGTTTAATTCTCCAGAGAGTAAATTCGCCGAAGCTTACAGGAAGCTGTTCCAGCGGACATAGTAAGTCATGAACTCCTGTTAGGTGATCTCCAGAAGTGGCGAAGACGTCTGCCAATCGAGTCCAGTGTACGACATCCTTTCTAATTCGACTGGTGATTAGTTGGTACCGCACATGGATAATACAAGAGGTCGTTGCCGCCGCAGATGTTTCTATTCAAAGTGGCGAAGACATTGTACCTTGGAATGCCCTCGTCGATTTTCAAAGCTGGCTGATAAATGAATGCTGGCCGCCAGTACAAGCGGGTACAGCTTTCATGCCTCAGACAGGAAGGGAGGCCGCTTCCTTTGAGCGAATGAAGACCTATCTCATTAGCGCCGATGTCGATCGTTTCGGTCACCTTTCAGTGCTCCGTTATGCAGCATTAACGATGAATTTCAACAATATCAGTCTAACATTGGAGTCTCTACTACTTCATCACTGGGGCGCCGTTGCAATGGACCCCAAGGACAAAATATTTGCTATCATTAGATTGGCGTCCAATGGGCATGAGTACTTTCGGTTGACTTCCGGAGGAGATCAGAATAAGATGGAGGTGGACTACAAGATGTCTGTGCTGGAACTCTTTACATATATCGCGAGGAGAACGATCGAACTGACCGGCAAGCTCTCAATCATACTTCCTCGAAGGGGTCCTGGACGTCCAAAGCATAAGCTACCATCATGGTGTACAGACTGGAGTTCTTCTGAGCCGGCCTCTAAACTAGGGAACTGGCACGACGTACACCCGTTTCAAGTATATGAAAAAAGTCGGAGTTACTATGCCTCAGGACTCGACTCAAGAGCTCAGGTACGATATGGCGGGACAAGACGATCACTAATAGCGAAAGGTTTCGTGTTAGATGATGTCTCTACGATATCCCAATATGACACGCAACCTGAAGCTCCAAAATCCAAGCAACATTCTTCGTCTTTCTGGAGCTTCATGGACTGTTTTGGATTTACAGTAAGTGCCTGTCTCTTATAATATTGCTGCTCGATCCTCCTTCGTTTGTGAAATATGGAGATACGGATCTGCTCTTCATACTCTTTATTACTTTATGACTGGAGAGCAAACACTGACTGATACATTCACTGTAGCGTCGTCGTCGTCGTCGTCCAACTCATCCACCACCAGAAGGAGAACTAGAGCACTGGTACTCTGTCCATCGTAGCACACTTCGATCGACCTTCATCCGCGGTGTTAGGAACGGTAGCATTCCCGAAGGGAGAGACAGCTTCCGAAAGTTCTGTCGGGAACAGCACACCAATTTCTTCTGGATCCTCCACCGCGCTACCAACATCCTCTCTCACGAAGTGCCCCATAGAAACAGATCAGCGGACACTCGCGAATTTCTCCAAAGGTGGAACTACTGTGGAGATATCCCGTCCAGGTACTCTGAGTACCCTGGGAGGACGATGACGGATGATCTGAGAAATGTGTGTGGTGATATGGGGGAGATAGCGATCAATGAGAATTATACTAATTTTTTTGTTACAAGAGGGGGAGCGTTGGGACTGGGGCCGACGGGGATGTTGGAGAATGATAGGGTGGTGGTGTTGTTCGGGTGCGATGTTCCGGTCGTGTTGAGACGGAGAGAAGGGAGAAGAGAGTGTTATACCATTGTTGGGCAGTGTTATATCGCTGGTGCTATGCATGGTGAGTGGGCGGCGAAACAGAGGGAAAGTTGGGGGGATGATTTGAGTAGGTATCCGGAGTTTGAGATTCGATGAGGGCTGAGCATAGACAAGAGGGGTTGGCTTGGAGAGTGGGTTTGAAGGTTTGTATGTCAATGGGATGGCGTCCTGGTTTGCTGGATTACCTAGGTACCTGTGGATAGGGGCCTCGCTTCGGCTCGGTTAGGCACTTTCCAGGAGTTCGATGCAGGTGGGTTTTCTCTGGGACAGGCTGGTTCTGGAGATGGATTGGATATACGCGGCGCTGGTATATACCCTCGGAGTTGTGGCTGCTTATATTACGATTGATGATTCATGACGATTCGGAGCAATGCGTTACTTTTGGGAAGACCAAGTAATGTAGAAACAACAGGGATAGACATCTCATACAGTGAGATGGCATATGATAACGATTTACGAATAATGAACTCTATTTGACAGCTGAGGAAGTTATGATTCTTCTGATACTTCTTCCAAGCAATAATAATACGTCTTCTTAGGCGTGGACCAGAAAGTTCAACGCTTGAAAGATCACTCTTCCTAGCCTGTCTACCTCGAAGGATCGAAATATCTCAGTCTTACAAACCTCAACAAGAGCTACTTCTCATCCCAGAATTCGCTCATTGAATCTCGGACTCGAACTGCTGCTTGAAGTGCTTCAGCATGCAAGGTCGCTTCAGCAAGCCAAGATAGCCAATCACATTACCCAATTCCTCAGAGTTGGCTGCGAACTCTGGACCTGGAGCTGCGTCAATAATGGGCAGCGTTACGGAGCAAATAATCATCAGCGGCACGCCAAGCACCTTTACGACTACGTTGGCAGGTGGTGCGATAACGACAGTTACGAGTATTTCATTCACGACAATGACTGCGGAGAAAATACCAGTGTCGGTCACCAATGCAGGATGCTCGGTGGTTGTCTCGACAATCTCGTCGAGTTCGGCTTGGACGTGACTTCTCCTTGCGTCATCCATGCTGTCTCTTTCAGGCATCGGTGACTTGCGCCGAGGCCTCTCGTGGTACACTCGTTCGTATACATGGTCATCGAACCTTTGGGCGCGATGGCGCAAAATCTCTTTTTCGAGATCGAGTTGTTCGTAACGCCTCCTTGAGGCTTCCAAAGGGTCTATTCCAGGCATTGATGACATGGGCGGAGGGGGTCTCTCGCCGTACGCTCGGTCATACATATGGTCGTCGAAACGAACTACTGGCGGCGATCGAGGTCGATGGCGTTTATATGTACGAGTTGAGTATATCTCCGGCATGTTGTCGAACTCCCTCTCCTCCCTCGTCATTCTTGTGCTAAAGTCCATACTTGTGTTTTAGTTTGCTAACATGCAGGACAGCGAAAAGAGGGCTCACTCATGAGGTTGATGCTATAGGTGATAAACAGCCGCATTCCCGCGACGTCCGGGGGTCATTTCAGCTCGAATGCTGATGCACCACATCCGGGTCCAGCAAAGGGTTTCTCATAGGATGGAATAGTACTGTGGCGTCGATACTTCCCAATCAGTCGAGCGAAGCAATCTTTCTAGGAAAATGCCTCATATCCAACCAACTGAACGTCGGACAGCATTGCATGGCTCGCGTCAAGATTAATAAGCCAGTTGAAAAAGGTCAACATGATCGGCCACGCATACAGGACCAATTCTCCCATCCAGCTTCCAGCTGACCTCTGAAATAGATTCTTTCTTCTTCTTCTCTGGACATGTCCACCTGGTCTCGCAAATGTGAGTAGCCTAATCGCTACCAGGAGTTTTGTCATGGACGACTCAACCTTCCGACCCTCACTCTCCGAAGGAGCCCTTTCAAAAAAACGAAACCTTTCCACATACATATTCCCACCTCCTCCAATCCCTTAGACATCGCACGCATAGGCTCGAAGCAACTCAGCGACGTACAAGTCGACTGTCGCTTCGTCTTTTCTGAGTCGAAGCGGGGCGTTCTTCCAATTGGGGGCCGTATATTACCTGGTGGTATCACTTGAATGGATATCTCCTTCAACCAAACAAAGGGGTATAAGTTAAAATGGGCGACGATCCAAGTTACTTTGAATGGGGAACATAAGGGTTTGAAGATGCATCGAGATGAGGACATTAAGGAGAAGGAGAACGGGGAGAAAGATTTGGTGTGTATGACGCAATGGTATGGACCTGAAAAGATCATTGGAAACCCGATAGCGGTGTCGGAAAAGGAGACGACGCAAGTTAGGCCATCTGTGTCGTTTCTTCAAGGTGGAATCAGTGGATTGCGGTACGAGGGTGAGACATCTTTTGAGCATGATGTTAGATGGAAATTTACTGGTCAACTTCAAAATCGGCAAAGTAAAGGGAATGAAAGCATGGCGGACAATTCTCTGAAATAGCATCTGGAGGAGAACGACTTCGAGACATAGTCTTCGCATGGAGACAGGTTTCAGATGGCGTTTGCGTTTGTTAATGGTGGACAGCCGTTTCTTATCAAGGTTGAGATTCAACGCGGACTTCGGAAGATGGGCCCTGAGGTGAAAGAGAAGGCTAAATGGGCGTTGAAATTTGGCTCGATTCGACATAAGGAGGAAAGCATATCCACGACGCTGGTTCAGGGGTTTATGGGATGAACGCAACAATTGAATGTTTTTGCTGATCGTTTGAATGATGAGATGAAGAAGAAGGATCGAGAAGTCAAGTATGATGGACCAGCAGCTGTGGTCGAAAGTGACGCTTCAAAGTTGTCACTTGGAGAATCAGAATTGGGGCAAGAGACCTCGACTGAGACGCCACCTATATACAGCGAGAGGGAGGTTGAAGGGACGAATGTCTCTACGCAGCAGTTGATGGATGTGATTATGTCCCTAATCTCCCCTGCAGGCAGACTTCGCGGTTCCAGCACAGAAACGGAGGGTAGTTCTACCACGGTTGTGGATGAAAAGCGAGAAAGCACAACGCAGATAGAGGTGGACTCGAGAACGGTCAAAGTAATGTTGAAGATACTTCTTCTGCAGATGTTGCAGGGTTGGCACTGGCTTATAGCTCTTTTCATTCGCAAGGATCAGTAAGTTGGCTGCAGAAGCAAAGAGCGCAGAGAAGCTTAAGATCATAATTTGTGCGAATTCATTAATCCTAACAAATGTTTGGTATCTCAAAATATTGCTTTTCAAATACAAAGCTCAAACAAGTATATACAACAAAAGAACATACACAAAGATCAAGAACATCTAGCGACCACCAATCTGGCCCATGGGAATGGGGTTCACCCAAGAAACAAGGATATTGATTCCGATCGTCATGACACCAATGATCCAGAATGTCTTGCCATAATCAGTACCCTGGTATCTGAAAATGATCGCAAAGACGATACCACCGAGATTCCCGCAGGCGCCAGTGACACCGGAGATAATGCCGTTGGCGAATGGATGGATGTGAGGTACGAGTGAGAAATTTGCGCCATTGCCAGCTTCGAGGAAGAAAGCCATTCCGGCGACGAGACCGAACATAGTCGAGTGTGACTTAGAATTGACAACACCGATAGCGATTTGGAAGGCACCGCAGATGATGGCCAAAGAGTGAAGCCAGATTTTCTTGCTCCAGACTGAACCAGTCTTCTTGTAGACAAAATCGGATACGATACCGCCAAGAGGACGAAAGACGACATTCAAAAGACCGAACATGGCTGCCCATCGACCAGTACCAGTCTGTCCAAGCTTGGGGAAGTTCTTGAGGTAGTAAGAACCAAGTATTGAGTTGACGGCAAGTTCGGCACCGAAAGAGCAGAAGTAGCAGAATGCTACCATGGCGGTTTGAGGTGTAAGGATGACAGACATGGCTTCCTTGAAAGATGGCTTGACGACAACTTCGCCTTGGGCAGTATCGAGCATCTCTTTCTCTCCCATCTGAGCTTCGTGGCCGAAGGAGCCGTGCTTAGCTCTGGCGACATCGGCTTCCTCATCCAATCGCTTCTCGTCTCCGGATGTGGGTGTTGCTGTGCCGCCAGTCTTGCGAGCTGGGTCTGTGATGGCACCTGGGATATTGACGAGTCCACCAGTGGCGTGAACACCGTGGGCCTGGAGGTTCTGTTGAACGGCCATTTGACGGTCAGCCCACTTGCCGGTAGGAGTATCCTGGCAGAAGAGGAACAAGCAGATGGCAGTGAAGACGATGAGGATGAAGGGCACAACGAAGGCCACTCTCCATGCCACATGTGGTTTCAGGTGTTGGTTGTTGACGAGAGAGTCGAAGATAGCTGGCATGACGAAGTAGGTAATTCCGCCACCGGAGTTCCCCCATCCACCAGTAAGAGCATTGGCTGTTCCGACAACATTCTTGTCGAAGAAGCCGGTTGACCAGACTTGACAAGGGACGAAAGAACCACCAAGGATACCGATGAAGAATCGAATGACATATAGACCGGCAGCGTTGTGGATCGTGCCGATGAGGACGGATGGGATGGCTCCAAGGATAAGACAGGCAGCGAAGGTGACTCTGGGTCCGAAGCGATCACAAGCTGGGCCAGCAACCAATCTGACGAGAAGACTAAACATGTGTTAGCTTTGTCTAATGTTTAAGTGGTAGGTATTGGTAGTACTCACGTAGCAGTCAAGGCAATGATGTTCGAGTTGGCGATTTCGGGTTGACTGAGATGAAGATCCTTCTTCATGGTAATGGGCAATAGGGGTGGAACGGCATACCATGACCAGAAAGCGATCATGAAGCCAAACCACGAGAAGAAGAAAACTCTCCCATATCTGTTGAATGGATTGAGGATTGGAATTGATCGAGCTTTACCATTGACCGGATTGATCTCCGGCGCCTGCCAGAGAGTTGCAATGTTGAATCCCATGACTTTGGCGAGATGTTTCGGCGATAATAGTAGGTGTTTGGGGAAGTTTGACCCAAGTGTCTCGAGTACTGAAAATGTACTTGAAGGCGTCGAAGGCGTCGAAGTATCTGAGAATGGAGTCTGGGATAATGATTTGCAGCGAGGCGGACAGAGACCGTCCTTATAAAATCAGAAATTAGCGGCGTCAACCCGCAGTTCAGACATCTCCGGATTCCTCACTCGGAAGCTAGCTGCTAAGCCAAACGCGTATATCCGCGGGCTCTTCCCTGCGGAAATCTTCAATGTCAACCAGTAGCGGGCCCAACTGTCCAACAGACCCTAGAACAAAGCGTGGTGGGTGCGCCAAACCGACTTGGGATATGGGGAAGCTAAGGTTGATGATAAGAGCTGCAGAAGCCAGCCCTAGATCTTTGATATCCAAGGAGATCTTGTATCAAATATTTGAATGCTGATCTCCGGTTGAAGTTGTATGGAGATCTTGGATCCGATCACAGCTGAAGTCTCACTTGCCTCGAGTCGAGCCTGTCGAGGGTGTTCTTCCTGCGTGAGACTGTTCAAGTTGAGCTGTTGATAGCATGTATTGATCGGGAACAAGGTCTTGCAGGTCAGCCTTGATGATACGCTCAAGTCTAGCAGGATTGGAACAGATGCTTGAGGAGAAAAGCTTCAAGGCTTTCAAGGGAAAAGCAAAAAATTATAGCAATTGACAAGACATTCAAAAAGCGACACTCCCACGCTTGAAGCTCAAATGCAGTTATGAAGAGATTCTGTGGGCAAAGTATCGCGGGCTGCATGAACATTCTAGTGGTGGAGGCTCGAATCTGCTTGGCCAGGTCATGATGTTGGTGTGTTGTTTTCTGGTGCAAGAGCGGGTGGTTGACCGGCGTCGGAACAAGGTTGTGAGAGGCTGACCAAAAACGAAGCGAGCTCTCTTATCAGGCGCTAGCCCCAAAATAGAGTACTGAGTTCGTCGTCGATCCACTGAAAAGATAAGGGGAACTTCGAATGAACTTCCAAAATTCTCATAAGAAACTCGATCTCCGCGGCCGTTGCTCTAACAATTGATCAGCAATGAGCTCTGTCACCGCCGACCGAACACGTTGAAATTTGGCTGGACTTCGACAACACCAACACGAAAGCTGTGTCCAAATAAATGGTCGAGAAGCTCAACAACCACATTCTTTCAAACCTGCAGCTGGACCAAGCTATCGAATTGCAAGACACTGCACATCTCCTCATGCTTCCGAGGAGAGCGTATGGGAGACATTGTTCAAGTTCCTTTGGTGCTGTACCTGAAAGAGGCCCCCACGGACTTTGACCTTATCTCAGTTTGGTTGACCAATCATCAAGCCTCCTGCTCTTGGTACATTTCGATGCTGCATCAAAACCTCGTCCCGCAACTCGAATCTCCTGGGCCTAGTTAGCTCCCGAGGAGGCTACCCGCATACCGGTACTCATGAGCTGTGAGTTCGAGTGAGAACGTCGACACCTCCATGCTCAAAGTCCGTTAGAGAAGCCGGGGAAATGGATCAGGGGTCCACGAACTTGCAATTGACCGTACCAGAACTGCACTTCCATGCAGCTATGGAGTTGGGAATTTTGCTCTATCACTCAGGTGATTTGCAAAGGCTGCATTCAATCCTTGGGGAAATCCTGAAGTTCAGACAACAGCAAAGCTTGATCCCATCTGGTGGTTCATGCAGCGCCTGTTTCTCATTGCGAAATGGCAGAACAGGTGAGGCCATATACGGGAAGAGTCTCGTCCGATCTCTTCTCCATGAGTTTACGACTCCAAATTGTTGTGTATCTGTGTTTTCTTCTTGGTTGCATTCAACTGGAGGGAATCAGCCGCTTACATTGGCCTTTGGAAGTCCGGCCACAGTTGCAATGCAAATGCTTATCTTCGTCATCGATTGAACCCGCATTATGAGGGGTCGATGGATGAGCAGTAATGTCCCCAAGAAAGGCGTTTTTCTGATCGGTCTGGTACTCGAGTTTGGAAGTAGAACCGTGAGCTCATGCAATTCTTGTTCCGTCGAGAGGACCTTTAAAACCACGCGTCTCGACTCTTGAGCCCGCCTTGGATAGTTGGACTCTTGCAGATGAAGGAGAGGCGAGGAGTGATAAATTAGGTTGAGATATCTGGATTAGAATATCAAATGACCCAGACATGTCTTGGACAATATACACGCCTTGATGAATGTTCAAAATTGTAGAAATCGACTCGAAGACTTGAAAAGAGGAGACCAGTGGTGGCGCGCGCACTAACGGTTGTTGTATTGTAAGAGAATATCCAACTCGGAAGAACTTTAAGTATGCTTTGGTGATGTTCTCAGTGAAAGAATGATAAAATATGATGAATAGTGTCCTCCGAGCAGCCAGAGATTCCGTCTTCGAAGTCCCACTACTTCGGAGTGCCGTGGAGTGGGGCGGATCATGTGATATATCGCGCTTACCGCGAAGTTCACGCTGGACGCGACGGACGACATTATTGACATCGAACATCAACAAGCAATCGACGACAATACGCCCCGATCTACCGCTAACGAGTCCCAGCTGACACCAATGGGTCCATTCCGACATGTTTACAGTATAATTTCCTCATGACTCGGCATAATCTCGACAGTCACATTTCCTGGTTGTTATCCCACAAAGTCACTTTCCCAGCGGCCGTGCATGCGACGAACTCGACGGTATTGACTGCGGCAGAGGTTGTAGAAGACGAATATTTGGACGAGGAGGACATACTACAGGAAGCGGAGGAAGAAGGGGTGCTGAGAGCTACAGCACCAGCTCGTGAAATCCGACTTCAGACCAATGTTGCTCAGGAATTCATACGGCCTCCACTTCCCTCCTCGAGACCACAAATACCAGACATAACGAGTACGGACGGGTCAATGGGCAAATTATCTTCGTCTTCTAAGCCGACCAGACCTGGGCTTATGACCCAGAACCAGTTGGCTACACCAGCGTCAACGTCAGGTACCACTTCCTCTGTAGGATCACACTTGCGAACCGGATCCCGAAGCCTGGCTGGGAACTATGCTACACAGCTGAGGGAGGAAAGAAATGGTCAGTGAAGAAAGCCATGGTTTTAGTCATTGCTAACAACTGTAGGCACTCCTTCAGCACGAAGCGCAATCGATCGACCACTTCCACGATTTCCCCAACCCTTCCACACTCCCCAGACGCCGCGACAAACGCCACGCCCTACAATAGAAGCCAAAATTAAGACCATCGAGTCAGTAGACTTGACTGGAGATGACCAGTTCGCCGATCCTCCCATAAAGTCAAGCAGTTCGGACGCATTCGGATCCCCTGTAACGCTATGGAGGGAAGACTCTGCATCAAGAGCAGAACCTCCTACTCGGACATCGAAGAAGAGAAAGAGTGGTGAACTTTCACCTGAGCGTACCAGAAGGCCTGCCAAACACAATAACGGACGAATCAAAGATTCTCAATCTCAACAAGAAAATCTTGACGGCTTTGTAGATATCGATGACGTTCCCAAACGGTCCATCACCAAGACACCTTCCAGTCAAGTAAAGCATTCGAAATCTGTGCAACCCAGCGTCGAACTGCAATATGGTATGAAGGGCGTGGAAGAATATCAGATCACCGAGACTATTAGCACAACCCAGACTCGTACGAGAAAGAGTATAAGTCGAGTCCCATCTTTCACAGGCGGAGCCCCAGGACGGCCAAGACATGCTACACACGAATCATCGCGCAGAGCTATTGAGCCCACCAGGACAAATGAAACCCCTAGGACCACCATCCAGGTTGCAGCTTCTCCTGCTCTGAGACTTAGCGCCTCGCCCGATACTAAGCACATGCCAGCGCCCCAGCAACCACAGAAACGGCGTTTACAGATGACTATCCAGGATTCCGAGGACGAAGAATTCTCAGATGTTGAGAAACAAGCAAGCTGCTCACCTCGAACTCCAGCAAAAGCAAGTCCTCGAGTCGTCAAAGCATCAGCAAGTCCAACACGGCATGACCCTCTGGCTTTCAGTCCATCCCGAGGTAAGGCTACAGACCTCAATGGGTCGAAGTCAAGAGTCGGCAGCCCCCTACGACCGATTTCGCGGAATGTGGCCATCGGCAAGAACCGTGTACATTCCCCCTTTCACAGAGACTCACCAACAAAGCTTTCCTTTGCTCCTGAAACTTCCAAGTCGCAGTCGAATCAGCAAAATCCCAGTTCCTCTCTCGGCTTAGATGACAAAAAGCTAGTAGGAGCTTACCTGAAGAATCCTTCCTCAATTGATCTCTATCAAACTCGTGTGGAAAACTTATTAAGCCAGAATGCATTGGCTTCAATGGCTTATATTGACAAAGATCAGCCCCCACCTAGCCACCTCAAGGAAGAGCGCACGGCGTTGCTTGATATGCAAAATGCCTACAATGCACTCCATGAGAGCCAGGCACGACACAAGAGCTTGGCAGACCAGAAAAAGTTGATCGCCCGGCAAATCTCCGAGATGCTCGAGACTGATCTTGATGCGAGTCACCTTGAAAGCCAGTTCGCCACGTTAGCCAAGGATATCCGAAAATTGGAAAAGGAGATCACTTGGCTGCTATACGATTCTGGAGCAGTGAAAGATGGATACGGTACAGGCCTGGAGAGTGACATAAAGACAACCTCCTCGATAGAACCCTCGACGTCCTTCGGAGCATCAGGCTCGTTAGCCATTGGCTCTGATACTACTGGAAATCATGTCATTCTGCAGACTCAATTGCCGTCATTCCAGGCAAGAATAGCCGCAAGTTACGATGAACGGGTTGCCGAGGATCCCTCGAGCTCTCCTTCAACAAATCGAGGAGCCAACAGAGTTGCAGATATTCATCGGACCAAGTCGTCATCGTATTTAGAGTCTCTACCCCAAACCTCGAGCTTCAAGCAGCCAGGGTCGTTTGCTCAGACAGCCCAGTTCAATGCGCCAGAAATGTCTAAGCAGTTAGAGTTTTATCGCGATCCTTCGCCAACAGACTATGACTTCGATGGAGAGGAATTCAATGATATGCTTGATGACGAACCGGGATTCCAGAACGCCGCCGAGACGCGTAACGAGATTGCAGAAATGATCGAAGACGAAGACTTTGGTGACAGTGGGGACGATGTAGAACTGCTCGAAGCCGCCCAAGATTTTGAGAAACGCCAGTCTTTCACTGAAGCCCCGGGACATTCCCGAAGACATGCTGCCACTAAGACGGCTTGGAGTACGTCCGAAAATGTCCAGAGCCGAGAGATCGTCGAGAGCAATATGTACTCGAATGTAGATCTGGATCGGTCGGATATATTCCGACATCCATGGTCCAACGACATTAAAGTGGCTTTGAAAAGACGCTTCAAGATGAACGGGTTCCGCATTCATCAATTGGATGTTATCAACACCACACTCAGTGGGCAGGATGCCTTCGTTCTCATGCCGACTGGTGGTGGAAAGTCTCTCTGCTTCCAGCTACCAGCAATCATTCAATCTGGCAAGACAAAAGGAATTACAATCGTTATCTCACCACTTCTTAGTCTCATGCAGGATCAAGTAGACCATCTCCAAGCCCTCAACATAAGGGCTGGGCGTATCAGCAGCGATATATCGGCCGCAGAGCGAAGGACAACCATGAATTATCTCAACGAGGAGTATCCCGAACAGTTCATACAATTGCTCTACATTTCTCCAGAGATGATCAGTCAAAACAAGGGCTTTTTGACTATGTTATCCCGACTCCATCAGAACAAAAAGCTAGCACGTATTGTCATCGATGAAGCACACTGTGTTAGTCAATGGGGACATGACTTCCGCCCTGATTATGTAGCACTTAGATCATTGCGGCCAAAACTTCCAGGAGTTCCTTTTATCGCACTTACAGCGACCGCAACCCAGAATGTCAAGGTTGATGTCATGTCTAATCTTGGCATAGAGGGCTGTAAAGTCTTCGCCCAGAGCTTCAACAGGCCGAATCTGCTCTATGAAGTGAGGAAAAAGATCTCCAAAGCTGGGAAAGGACGGGATTCTGTAGATGAGATAGCGGACATGATCAACGACAAGTACAAAAACCAGAGCGGGATCATCTACAACTTGTCTCGGCAGGGTTGTGAAACCCTGGCGAAGAGGCTACAGAAAGATTATAAGATCAGGGCGGCATGGTATCATGGGAAAATGGAGCCACAAGAGAAGATAAGAATCCAAAAAGAGTGGCAATCAGGGAAACTGCAAGTCGTCGTAGCTACCATTGCATTCGGCATGGGTATCGACAAAAAGGACGTCCGTTTCGTCGTGCACTATACAGCTCCGAAGAGTTTAGAGGGTTACTATCAGGAGACTGGGCGTGCTGGTCGAGACGGGAAAAGAGCCGGCTGTTATCTCTACTACGCCTATTCCGACACGATGTCTCTGAAGAACATGATCTTCAATCCTGATGAAGACATACCTCAGGAACAGATACAAAGGCAATGGGCAATGCTGAAGATTGTGATCCAGTTTTGCGAGAACAAGATCGACTGCCGGAGGCAGCTCGTCTTAAAATATTTTGGCGAGACCTTCGACAGAAAACAATGCCGCGGCACCTGCGACAATTGTTGGTCCGGTACAGTCTACGAGAAAACCGATGTCAGTAATTACGCAAGAGCTGCTTTGCAACTCGTCGCGCGTCTCCGAGGAGAAAAAGTGACGGCATTGCATTGCGTGGACATCCTTCGAGGGGCTTCGATCAAGAAAATAAAAGATGTCAAACATGACAAGCTTGCGGAATTTGGAGCAGGAAAGGACTTGCCTCGTGGCGATGTAGAACGTCTTTTCCATGCATTAGCGCTAACAGGCGCCATATATGAGGAAAGCGTTCCGAACAAGGGTGGCTTTCCCGCAACGTATATTGAGGTAAGCTAGCTCCAGATCCAGTGAAACGTGAAGCTAATACTCCTAGCTCGGTGGTGAGGGGGGAGCCTATTTAAAGGGCAAGAAGTTCTATTTGGACATGCCTGTCTCTGGGAAGCCAGCCGCGAAGCGAGCTCCGAAATCAAGAAGTGAACCATACCCGTCAACTGCTGTAACCTCGCCGTTAGCACCTTCTTCTCGGGGGAAACAGCCAGCCAAGCAGCAGTATGAAGAAGAAGACGATTTCATGGCCCCGGACAGTGAAGACGAAGAGGACGCCTTTGAGCCAATGTCAGCTCGTGGTCGAAGCAAACCCAATGCTGTCGGGATATTAGGGCCTCCTATCACGTTGGACGACCGGATGGCAGCTCTGCCAGAGTTACATCGTGTTTTGATACATCAATTTGTTGATGAAGCGAAGAAACTCGAAGAAAAGATCCGGAACAGGACTGCAGCAAGGAAACCTTTCTTCACAGAAGCCAACCTGCGAGAAATGGCTATACGATGGACTGTGACCCTAGCAGACATGCGACGAATACCAGATATCAACGTCGAGAGAGTCGATTCGTATGGCAACAAGTTTCTACCCATGATCCAACGATATTATAACAACTACAATGGCATGGTTGAGACAGATGATGATGTAGACATCGATCCCAATCACCAGGACGTCATAGATTTGGTGACTGATGGAGAAGAGGATGAAGAGGACGAAGAAGAGGAATTCGAGCTGGAGGATGGAATGGAGGAAGCCATCGCAGCAGCTGAGTCTCGATCCCCCTTCTTCCTACCCGGAGGGAGTACATCAAACAGCAAGAAAGTTTGGAAAGCTAGAGGAGGCGGTCGAGGCGGTTTCAGAGGTCACAGCAAGGGCAAGAAAAATTACACGGCACGCAAGAGTAACGGATCCGCTTCTGGACAAAGCAATGCCGGAGTCAGAAAAAGAAACTCGTCCGGTGGGTCCAGGAGGGGACGTGGGAGCAGCTCTGGTGGCCCCTTGAGGAACGCATTTGTCAACCAATCGAGTCGAGGGGGCTACGGAGGTGGTGGTATCGGAATGATGCCGACCTGAGTTGGCTGCTGACCAGAGAAGTGGCGAGACATATCATTATGTTCTTCTAGAGAGCATTGCATACTTGCTTGGGAGTAATGGGGCATAGCGGTTCGGGCGTGGACTTGGGGTGTTCTGACTGGTAATGATTTTTCTTGATGAACTTCACGGCCGGGGTCATTGATACCATTGTCTTCTTGGGTGGCTTATTTGATGAAGTATATCCAATGAGAGTTTTGTGTGACGGTGAACTTTGTTTCCAGTACTACACGAGTGAGAAAACATGCCTTCCGACATCCAAATCCTGCATCCTTGCCGTCCAGTTCCAGTTCCAACATCACGTGAAGCTCATGTATCCGAGATCCCGAGATGGGCCATCGCGACGACCTCCATCCTTCTTCTTCTTCTTCTTCTTCTTCTTC